>JAAKBH010000702.1:0-141604 GCA_019776075.1 Amaranthus palmeri | reverse complement strand
AACCGAAGAACAAGAAGATTATTGGACTGAAATGGGTATTCAGGAACAAGCTAGATGAACATGAACAATCGTAAGAAACAAAGCAAGGTTAGTGGCAAAAGGTTACAATCAACAAGAAGGTATTGACTATACTGAACTTTTGCTCCCGTAGCTAGATTAGAAGCTATTAGAATTCTTATTTCATTTGCTGCTTTCATGAATTTTAAATTATATCAATGGACGTAAAATGTGCATTCTTAAATGGGTTTCTAGAAGAAGAAGTGTTTGTGGAACAACCACCTGGCTTTGAAAACCCAATTTCTCCGGATCACGTCTACAAGCTTGATAAAGCTCTTTATGGGCTAAAACAAGCACCTAGACAATGGTACGAGAGATTATCTAAGTTTTTGATTGATAACAAGTTCATACGTGGTAAAATTGATAAAACCTTATTCTTTAAGAATAAAGGTTCAAATATTTTAGTTGTTCAAATATATGTTGATGATATTATTTTTGGTGCTACTAACGAATCGTTATGTAAGGAATTTGCTGACCTAATGAGTAATGAATTTGAAATGAGTATGATGGGAGAATTAAATTTCTTCCTTGGTTTGCAAATTAAACAAACTGCTAACGGTATCTTTATTCATCAACAAAAATATATAAAAGAACTTCTAAAGAAATATGGACTAGATAATGCTAAGACAAACCATACACCCATGGCCACTAACATTAGGTTAGACGAAGACGCTAACGGTATTAATGTTGACCAAACAATGTATAGAGGCATGATAGGATCTCTACTATACTTAACAGCTAGTAGACCCGATATATCCTTTAGTGTTGGTTTGTGTGCTAAATTTCAATCAAATCCTAAAGAATCACATCATACGGCAGTTAAAAGAATTCTAAGATATTTAAAGGGAACAGATGACTTATCCCTATTTTATCCAAAAAGTGATGTCTATGACTTGAAAGGGTATAGTGATGCAGATTATGCAGGTGATCTTGTGAATAGGAAAAGCACTTCGGGAATGGTACAGTTTCTTGGATCCTGTTTGGTATCATGGAGTTCCAAGAAACAGAACACAGTAGCTTTATCCACTGCAGAAGCTGAATACGTAGCAGCAGCCTGCTGTTCCCAAATGCTTTGGATTAAACAACAGCTAAGAGATTTTGATATTAAACTTGAATGTTTTCCTATCTATTGTGATAATACTAGTGCTATTTGCATTTCTAAAGATCCAGTGCATCATTCTAGAGTTAAACATATTCATATTAGACACCATTTTCTTAAGGATAACGTAGAGCATAAAAATATAATTGTTAAACATGTCAATACTAGTGATCAAGTTGCAGATATTATGACCAAACCGCTTCCAAGAGAACAATTTAAAAGATGAGGTTGGAGCTAGGTATGATCAAGCTTCACTAAAGTTTAATGCTAGTATTTCTCCTCAAAACATCTTGAAAAATCAGAAGGGTTCAATCAACCACAACAACCAAGATTGATTACTCAATCATTGCGAGATTGGGTATGCTTCTATTTAAATTTATGTCTTAAACTTAATCTTGATTGCTTACATGTTTGAACTGATTAGACCAAGTAGCATAACTTATCTTATATTATATATTATTATATTATTACCCACATATTATAAATTATTTTTCGAAAAAATCACAAAAATATTTTATTTTCCACAAATTCCAGCATTTTATTTTTTATTATTTCGGTGAACCAACATTATTTTTTAAAATGGAAGACGGATCATCGAGGTGTTTCGGAAAGTAGTTATCTTAATTGACAAATTCAACGAACTTACACTTAAACTTTTCGTTACCTCACTCGGTTCATACGCTAAAACTAATTCAAGGAGATGTACTAATTTTCATAACCGTCCCTTCACACACTTTATATAACCCACTCTTAACGTCACATCAATCACTCACCATAATTGCCAAAGTACAACTTCTCCTTTCTTATTTCAAAAACCGTCAACCCCTTTTCTTCTTCAAATCCCTAACCTTCCTCAAATCAACTCATCTTCACCATGAAAACTCCCAAGATTTCTTCTACCAAGAACACCAAAGAAAAGATGCCCAAGTTAATACAACCGGAACCTCTACAAGTCATTCACCCTACATTCGACAACCCACAATCATCAACTCCCTCATCACAACCCAAATCATCCTCAAAACCCATGCATGTTGGCACAAAAAGGGCTTTTTCCACCAAAGGAAGCTCATCTTCAAAACCGGCTAAAAAGGCAAAGGTCGTGGATCCTGATTGTGCAGAGGAGGTTGCAAAGGAGATGTCCGTAGGATTTGGTTTGGACAAGTATATTGGTATGATTCTACTCCCTTTCCTCAATTACACGCTATTTTGAGTAATCAAGGGTGGGAGGAATTAATGAGTAATTTTGCTTGTAATGCTATTTATCCACATCTCATGAGAGAGTTCATCCAAAATTTCACAATCGACAATGGGGTTTGTTCTAGCGTCATTAAAGATATTAAAATTGAATTTAACAGTTTAATGTTGGGGGAATGGTTCGGAGTTCCTGTGGTAGGGTTTGACACTTATTATGTTGGGTCAAAGATTGTTTTTTCGGGTATCACAGAAAAGACCGTTTTAAAATTTCTTGGTCAAGAAAACAAAAGGAGGTTTAGTCATATGTCTCTGTCTCCACTACACAAGCTTCTTTATAACATTGCCCGTAGGTTTATTTTACCCCGCAATTCTAAGCGGAGTGAAGTAAATTTACGAGATGCAACACTGATTTATTGCATGGCTAATCACATTAAAATTAATTTTCCTTCATTAATGGTATCACATTTGTCCGAATGCATAGAAAAAGGACTTATGGTTGGTTATGGTGGTTTATTAACTTCTATTTTTAAGAAGTTTGGAGTCCCAATGGATGGGCTAGAATTTCCCATGAGCGCTAATAATAAGATCAGTGAGAGGTGTCTTACCAATTTGCACCTCCAATTGAATGAGAAGGGGATTCTAGAGCATGCAGTTGAGGAGGTTGAAGTAAGTTCTGATGAAGAAGAGGAGGAGAAAGTAGAAAAAGAAGAGGAGGAGGAAATAAAGGAAGAAGAAAAAGAAGATCAGGAGGATGTTCCCACTGCCACTACTGAGGCAGAAACTGATAGGGAACAGGAGGATGCTGTAAGTGAGGGGGAACAGATTGAGGGAGAGGGAGAAAAGGAACAGGAAGAAGATGAGGACCTTCATGTGCCTCTTAAGAATATCAAGAAACCTGCTGTGCTCACACCACGAAAGAGCAAGAGGTTGGCTTCCAAAGTTCCTCGAGCCAACATGATGACATTACTTCTCCAACCCCACCATCACCAAAACCAGCCTCACCCACACCAGTTGACATTCCATCATCACAACCATCACCAATTCCCACTTCACATACACCTACTGGTTTTGATAGGGATGACTCACCTTTTCCTCCAACTCCAATTGATCTCATTCTAGGCAAATTGATTCCTTGCAGTCTCAACTCATTGCATTTCAGAGTGAAGTTCGTGCCTCTCTATCTACCATTGCTGAGCAACTCACCGACATGGAAACACGTCTTGGTGCGAAGCTTGACACAGTGGAGGTGCAAACTGAATTTGTTGATGAGGAGCCTGCTGCCTAATCCTCCTGCTTCTGTATTTCATTTAAAAATTTGATGTTTGGTTGGCCCATTTATATGTAATTTCTTAAACAATACTTTCTTTTCTTTTTATGTACCAAGCTGGGGTACAAAAACAATTTATATTTTGCTTATGCTACTAACTAACTCATGACTTTTATCATTTATATATCATCTTTATTTTTCTATCCCCATGGTCTATGATGTTTGAATGCGTGCTTTCTTGATTTATGTTTTGGCATTTATTTTCTTAGTTTGCTACTTACTATCTTAATTTGTCTAATGCTTGCCTTAGAGCTGTGGATTGATTCATATCCCTACTTTTTGATTGATGCCAAAAGGGGGAAGAGTAGCAAACAAACTTAAATGAATGTTTGTGATTGCTTATGTTTTTGCTTAATCTTGCAAATTGATTCTTTGTCTTAAGTTCTAAACTGATTATTGATTCTCTGTTTTGTTCTAAAACCTAAGACCTTAGATTACTTTAATGCCTTAGATTACTTTAATTTGTTCTAAGTCGTTAAGGAGTTTCACATATTCTTAAAACTTTAATTTGTTCTATATACTTGAAAGGGAAGAGTGACAATTTGTTAACTTACTGTTTGGTATTCTTACGCTTCATTTGAAATGCATTATTTGCCTTATGAAATGATCATCATGAGTATTTATGGATAATTTGATTAAATTGGATTAATTGTTGTTTGATATGATTTATCTGATATCACTTCGTTTATCTTTAATTCTCAAAACTCATGATAGTTTGAGTTATTTAAATTGTTGTGCGTCTTATTTTATGTTTTTACGTTTCTTAGTTAATTTTCTTAATTTATAATTTGTCTTGTTTTAAATTTTGAAAACTTAAGTCATGTTTAACCACATGATTTTGAAAAAGTTTGAAAATTTATTTATTAGAGTAATATGTTTGCATGAGAGTTTAGTAAATTATTTGTAACGATTTAATTTACTAGATTTATTTGAATGTGTGTTAATCTCAAGCATGTTCATTATATTTGTTTTACTCTATTTTATTAAGTTTGTTTATAAAGTTTGTCATCATCAAAAAGGGGGAAGAATTTGTTGGCTCATTTAGTTTTGATGATAACGTAAACTTTAATAAACAAACATAATTTGTCTTTGAGATTGTTTTGATAGGTCAAATATCCGATCTTTTTAAGGGTCGTTGATGGACCATTAAGCGTTGAAAAGGGATTACTTAGTAACTGTTCCAAGATCAACACTAGTGGAAAAAATGATATTGGCTGCTGCTTATTGGCTGCGGTCTTTTGGAAAACGCAGCCCATATGAGTAATAAAAAAGCGGGGAAAAAAAAAACAATAAGGGGCTGCGGTTTTTATGGATGTCCGCAGCTAGACCTGGGAAAACTGTCGGTCGGTCGGGTTACGGGTCGGGTCACTTTCGGTCGGGTCATTTTCGGGTCGGGTCATTCTCGGATCGGGTCATTTTCGGATCGGGTCACTCTCGGTTCCGGGTTGGTCGGGTTGACCTAACGGGTTATGACTTATGAAATTTAAAAAAATGATTTTCTCATATTTTATTATTTATGAAGCTTTTTTAATAAAAAAAACTATTTCTCATCCCTATGACATTAATCCACATATCAATTAACACGGTATTAAAGCCTTATATGTGATTGAATTCAAGTTATAAGAAATCAGTAATAACGACGCTCGTTGTCTAAACTTTAAATCTCTATGTATAGTGCAAAACGTCCTTTGACTGATTTAACAAGATATATCGATTTGCAAAACTCATTTGACTGATTTAAATGTGCGAAACGTTCTTATAAATTATATCGATTTGCTTACGGAAATGTAGAAGAACAAAAAACTCATTTGACTGATTTAACAAGATATATGTATTCAATTAAGATGATTATAACGTCCTTTTTTTAAACAATAATAATTACGATGGATAAAAAGATGTTAATTGCGTATTTTTTAAGATTATTAATGAGTTTTAAGGTTAAAATGATATAGTCAATATGTTTAGATAAGTTGAAAACAAAAATTTTATTTGAAATGAATTTTAACATTGAGATTACTCTAAAAATTGACATTAGACCTGTCAAAACGGGTCAGTCGGGTCGGTTGCCGGTCGGGTCATTTTCGGTCGGGTAATTATCGGGTCGGTCATGTTTCGGGTTAAGTCTCTTTCGGATCGGTCGGGTTCGGGTTTTTACGGGTCGGGTCCCGGGTCCATTTTCGGGTCGGATCAAAATTTCCCAGGTCTAGTCCGCAGCCCTTAACCCCTTGGAAATTTAATAAATTAAATAACAAAAAAAAAAAATACTAATGGGGCTGCGGTTTTTCCACCTGTCCGCAGCCCTTAACACTTTGAATTTTAATAAAGAAAATAAAAAAAAAAATAGAGGAAGGGGCTGCGGTTTACCCTCCTGTCCGCAGCCCTTAGTGGTTCTTAAAAAAAAAATTAAATAAAACCGCCATATATAATTAAACATATAACGTTCATATTTCATCAGTTCTTGAAACCTACTGTTTCATAAAACCTTTCGAAACCCTTAGCTTTCATAAACTTGCTGCTGCTTCATACCCTTTCATAAACCTTCGAAATTCTTCTTCCATACACCCTTTGAAATCTTGCTGCTTCATACTTTCGAAATATCATCTTCATTGCTTCGAAATTCATCTTCATTGCTTCGAAATTCATCTTCATTGCTTCGTAATTCATCTCAAAAGCTTCGAATTTCATCTTGATTGCTTCGAAATTCATCTCAAAAGCTTCGAAATTCTTCTCCAAGTCTTCTCAAAAGCTTCGAAAATCTTCTCATCTTCAAAGACCCACGAAATTTCAACACACCATTATTGTTTTTCCTTCAAGACCCACGAAAATTTGGGCTTAGTTCTTGTTTTTCTTCAAGGTTTAATTTGATAATTAAAGTTAATTTTAAGTTTTTCAATGTTTGTTGTGTTTTAGGGCTTATTTTTTTTATACTAATTTTGATTTGGTTTTTCATTGTATAGGTTACATAATCTTAAACCCGCAAAAAATCAAGGTATAATTTGTGTGTTTATATATTTCGTTCTTGGTAATTTTGTTATTGGTTCTTCGTTTTTGGTTTTTTTCTTACATTATTGTGGATCATTTTGTTGTTTTTTTTGTTGGTTTTTGTGGATTATTATTGTTGCTTTTTGTTGGTTTATGTTGGTTTTTGTTTTGATGATAGATTTGGTTTATCTAAATTGGAATATAGGTTTTTGTTTCTTTTTGTTATTCTTGGTTTGCTTTCTTGTTCGAATATTTTGTTGCGAATTGAAGCTTCAAATTAGAATACAAAGTAATAAGTATGTTAATCTCTTAGGTACAAGTAGTAAGAAATTGATGATATATGTTTTGATAAGTATGATAAGTATGTGTATGTATGTTTTCTTATATTTTTAGGTAATTATTTCATTATAATTATGAATGTGTATGTATGTAATTGTGGTTTATAAGTTTTAAATTTGGTTTATCTTAACGTTGTTGTACATATATGTTTGGTAATATAAAATAATAATATGAATTATAAAGTATGAAGTTGTACAATGTTAATCATTATAAGTGATTTTATTTTAGAACACAATATATGCATATATAAAATTAGTATATTTGGTATAAATAAGTATACAATTTAAGGGTAGGGATGGCAATGGGTATTGGACCCGACCCGGATCCGTGGATCCGTATCCGTTTTCACGGATCTGGGTCTTAAAAAAATAGACCCGTCGGGTCCGGGTCGGATCCGGGTCCAATTAAATTCCACGGGTCCGGATCCGGATCTGAGAAAAATACCCAGACCCGGACCCGTTTACCCGCAGACCCGTTTTATTTAGTTTACAGTAGAAAAGAACATTACACTATTTCCAGTACTACCTTTCAATCAAGCAAAGCATTTACACAAATCAGCAATTTTCAATCCAGTACTACCTTTCAATCCAGTACTACTATATTAAATCATTTTGTTGTATAGTAAATTGTACCTTAATAAAAAAAAATAGTACTAATTATGAAAGGACAAAAAAGTTTGAATAGGTATGGCATGGGGCGAGAAAATCGGTGATCGAAAGAGAAACAAAAACAAGAAATGTGAAGCAAATGAAAGTAAACCAGTAAACCCCTACAAAATAAGTAGAATAGAATTCTTACCTAATCTAAATGCTTGATTTTCAACAATAAAAGACACTTAAAATCAGCTTCTCTTAGCTCTAGAAAAACAAGCAAGAAAATTAATCAAGAAGAAGATGAAAAACAAGTGGGACCCGTTTTGGACCCGGACCCGGTACTGGATCCGCAATATCCACGGACCCGGATCTGGGTCCTGTAAAAATAGACCCGCGGGTCCGGATCCGGATCTGGACCCAGTGCTTGAAAACGGATCTGGATCCGGGTCCACCTAGACCCGGCCCAGATCCGACCCGTTGCCATCCCTATTTAAGGGTTGAATATGTTTGGTATAAATATGTATAACATTTTTAAGGTTGAATATGTTTGGTATAAATAAGTATATAGGTGTATTAATTTTGTTTTGAATTAAATAATCACACTTAGGATGACAAAAGATCGTTCTTGGATGTATGGAAGCATTGAATCGTCGGAATTTATTGATGGCGTGTTAGAATTTTGTAGTGTTGCGGTTGAACATCAAATTAGGACGGGGGGAGTTGGTTTTTATTGCCCATGTGTCAATTGTGGCAATGTATCAAAGGTAGATAGTGTTTATATGCTTAGGGAGCACATACTCCGACGTGGGTTTAGGCCTCAATATCATGTTTGGGTTTGGCATGGTGAGGAGGGAGTTTATAAGGAAAATAGTGTTGTTGAGGATGTCAAAAATGTGGCCGATGTTAATGAGGATGTAGTGGATGAAGAGAATGTTGATGAGGATGTGGATCGTGTTGATGAGATGATGGAGGGAGTCGAGGATGAGTTAGGAAAACGTCCTCGTGTATTTGACTTGTTGACAGAGGCTTCTCAAAAGCCTTTGTATCCTGGATGTACAAAGTTCACCAAGCTTACAGCAGTTTTGGCGATTTTCAACATTAAGTCAAAGTTCAATTGGAGTGACACTAGTTTCACAATGTTATTAGAAGCGTTAGGTGAGATGCTTCCCGAGGGAAATGAACTTCCAAAGTCGACATACTATGCCAAAAAGCTAATGTGTCCTTTTGGGTTAGAGTACCAGAAGATTCATGCGTGTCCGAATGATTGTGTATTGTATCGGAATGAAAACGAGAACTTAGAAGAGTGTCCTAGGTGTGGGTTATCGCGTTACAAGCGTAAAGGGGCTCGAGATGCTAAAGGGCCCCCGGCTAAGGTATTGTGGTATCTTCCAATAATACCAAGATTCAAGCGCTTGTTTTCTATTAAGAAAGATGCGTTAAATTTGAGGTGGCATGCAAATAGGGTGAAGAAAGATCACTTGCTCACACATCCATCCGATTCTCCGGAGTGGAAGAGTATCGATAGGTTGCACAAGACTTTTGGGGATGAAGTTCGTAATTTAAGGCTCGGACTTTGCACGGATGGAATGAACCCATTTGGCAATCTTAGTTCTCAACATAGTACTTGGCTGGTACTTTTAGTGATTTATAATTTGCCACCTTGGTTGTGTATGAAGCGTAAGTACATTATGCTTTCGCTTCTTATCTCGGGTCCTAAGCAACCTGGTAACGACATAGATGTATATCATGCACCTCTTGTTGAGGATTTGAGAAAGATGTGGGATGAAGGAGTTTCCGTGTTTGATGCATATGCTAATGAGGAGTTCTCCTTGCGTGCAACGCTTTTATGCACCGTTAACGATTTTCCGGCTTATGGAAACTTATCAGGGTATAAGAACAAAGGGAAGAAAGCGTGCCCAATATGTATCGATGACATGGAATCCACGTGGATTCCTAAGTGCAAACATGTATTCATGAATCATCGAAAGTTCCTCCCACGAGATCACCAATACCGTAAGAAGAAGAAAATGTTCAACGGGGAGGTTGAGGACCGTGTAGCTTGTCGACCGTTGTCCGGTTATGAGGTTTACGAACAAGTTAAGGGGGTTGAAACTGTATTTGGTAAAACAGGGCAAGTGCAAGGGGGTGAAGATCGACTGTGGAAAAAAGAATCAATCTTTTGGACGCTTCCATATTGGAGAGATCTACAGGTTAGGCATTGTCTTGACGTTATGCATATAGAGAAAAATGTATGCGATGCCATACTCGGGACTCTCATGAACATTCCGGGTAAGACAAAGGATAATAAGGCCGTGCGAGATTACTTTGAATGTAAGGGTATTCGTCCGGAGTTGTGGGCACAGGTTAAGGGGAGTAAGAAAAGAGAAAGAACTGATGAAGTTGGTGGTAGTAGCAAGGGAAAGGTCGGTAAGAAGAAGATGAGTAGTGAAAAAGTTTATTTGCCTCCAGCTTGCTACACATTGTCCAAAGTAGAGAAGCGAGCCTTTTGTGAGTCTTTGTATGGCATTAAGGTTCCCTCTGGGTACTCATCTAACATGAAGAGATTTGTGACCCTTAATGGTGAATTGAAGTTGGGAAGCATGAAATCTCACGATTGCCATGTAATGATGCAAGTGTTCTTACCGATCGCACTACGTGGAATATTGCCAAAACATGTGAGATATGCTATTACCGAGCTATGTTCGTTCTTCAACACTATTTGTAGTAAAGTTCTTGATCCCTTTAAACTTGATGCTCTTCAACTCGACGTGATTGTAACTTTATGCAAGTTTGAGATGTATTTTCCACCTTCTTTCTTTGACATAATGGTTCATCTTATTGTTCATCTTGTTCGTGAAATCAAGCTTTTAGGTCCAGTTTTTTTAAGGTGGTGCTATCCTTTTGAGAGACACATGGGTGTGTTACAAAACAAAGTGAGGAATCCAGCACAACCAGAGGGGAGTATGATTCAAGGCACTGTAAGCGATGAGATTGGTAATTTTATAGCCGAGTATATGGCTATGGCAAAGCCTATTGGACTACCCACCTCTCGACATGAAGGAAGACTTGAGGGAAAAGGAACAATTGGATCTAAAACAATCACACCTTCTCGGGATAGTCTGTTACAAACACACCTGTATGTGTTGCATCATATTTCAGAAGTTCATCCTTTTTTGAATGAGCATTTTGATATATTGCGCGCAAAATATCCGTCTAGAGGTGATAGGGCATTGATGCCGTTGCATAACAAGACGTTCATTGATTGGTTTCATAATCGAGTAATATGTGAAGAACTAAAGGGTGTATCTGAAACTGTTAAGTGGTTAGCTTTTGGTCCTCGTGATGATGTCAACAAATATGAGGGTTACGATGTCAATGGGTTTACATTTTGGACTGAGAGTCAAGATAAGAAGTCATCGTATCTGCAGAATAGTGGGGTTTCTATTTTGTCGTCATCTACATTTTACGCGAGTGCCAAGGATCAATCGCCGGTTGATGCTAAATCGGTATACTACGGGCGGGTACATGAAATATGGGAGCTTGACTATTGTACTTTCACTATGGGTCTTTTCAAATGCAAGTGGGTGGATAATAATCGAAGATGCGTTAAAAATGACGACCCTTGTGGATTCACTCTTGTAGACTTGGATCGCTTGCGTGATGGTGAGGAGCCATTCATACTAGCCACACAAGCCAACCAAGTATTTTACATTGAAGACCCTTCTAATAAACAATGGTCTATTGTTGTACCGGGAAAAAGAAGTATCCTTGGTATAGGTGATGTTGAGGATGAGGAAGAATATAATGCTTTTGAAGACTCCCCGCCCTTTATCAATCCAAAATCGGTGAATGAAGATGATGAAGATGTTGGTTATATGCGTGTAGATCACACGGAAGGAATACATTTGAATTAAGTGATTCACAAGGTATGAATTATTTAAGGTTATTAATTTTGGCATTTTCGGGCGTAAAGTAGCTTAAACCTTGTTTGTTATGCATGAAACTTGGCACACAACACTATTTGGTGTATATAAATTTGTTGAAGTTGTTAGAATTGGAAATAATTATCATATGCTTGAAATTAAGGGTCAAGTAGCGTTTTTTAACGGTATCTAATGAATTTTGGCATTTTCGGGCGTAAAGTAGCTTAAACCTTGTTTGTTATGTATGAAACTTGGCACACAACACTATTTGATGTATATAAATGTGTTGAAGTTGTTAGAATTGGAAATAATTGTCATATGCTTGAAATTAAGGGTCAAGTAGCGTTTTTTAACGGTTTTGAATGAATTTTGGCATTTTCGAGCGTAAAGTAGCTTAAACCTTGTTTGTTATGCATGAAACTTGGCACACAACACTATTTGATGTATATAATTGTGTTGAAGTTGTTAGAATTGAAAATAATTGTCATATGCTTGAAATTAAGGGTCAAGTTGCTTTTTTTTACGGTTGTTTTTAACGATTTTTGTCACTTTCTAATGTAATTCTATTTTCTACTCTTTCAGGTACTTGATCTACAATGCATCTTTTCAGAGATGACATTGTGCTCGAGATTGCGACTGTGGATGACGATGTCCATAGTAAGTCGGATAAGGACTACGATCCGACGAAGGAGAAGGACATAGATGATGGTGATCATGCCGTTGAGGAAGACGACCCATTTGTTAGACACGAGCAATTCGCTCATGATGCTCCTCCTATTGATGAGACGGCTTCTACTCAAACAGCGACAACTTCAAAGAAACGAAAAGGGCGAGGTCCTACGAAAAACCTCAAAGTCAAAGAGCCCATGTACCTCGAATACAATGCGTTGGGTCAACCGTGTGGCAAGTGGCGTAAGGAATAAGGAAAACAAGTGGGTTTATGTGTTCGGAAGATTTTCATATTACACGCCTGGCACGAGGTTCCAGAGGGCTTGAAGAAGTCATTTTGGGATGATACGATGGTAATAATTTACTTTATTAATTTACTTTAGTCTTTTATTAATTTACTTTAGTCTTTTATTAATTTACTTTCATTTTAAAATTAATTGAATTGACATTAATTATTAATTATATTTTCCTTTTGTAGAATCTTTTCCACATCGAGCACGACGAAGAAAAAAAGAGTATTTTTCTTTCAGCTGTTGCTGAAAGATTAAGAGACTTCAAGGCGAAGCTCGTAGGTGGTTGGATTACCAAGAAGCGTCACCGTTTGACCAAGAAGGTCAAAACGGGAATTAAAGATGGAGAACAAGCTCCCTCCAAAATGCCGTATGAGATATGGCCACACATATCTAAAAATGAGTGGGAGGCATTTGTTGCTAGGAAAACAACTCTTAATGAAGTTGTAAGTATTATAGCTTTTCATTTTTATTTACTTCTTTTGATTTAATTATTAAACTAATAATATATGACATTTGACTTATTATGTTGATTAATTAGGAAAAACGTGGTAAAGCTTCCGAGTCGGCAAAGAAAAGGAAGTTTTACCATCACATGGGCTCAAGAACTTATGATGAGGCCCGTAAAGAGTGGGTGGATGCGGGATTGTACCCCAAACAGAGTTCAGCTGCGAGCTCATCTACGACTACCTCATCCGTGAGTACTCCAGCTGGAGATCGGGTGCTAGATTGGTATTGCGGGCTTCATGCTCGAGATGAAAGTGGTAAATTTACCATTCCCGATCCTGGAACGAAGAAGATCGCGGATGCTGTGGTGAGTTTTCATATCATTTAGCCTTATATTCTTGATTTGTTATGTGTTTAAACTAATTGATCGTTTTTATTTGAACAGATGGGCTGGAAGGAAAAAGAGGCTACGGGGGAGTTCACCCCAAAAGGCAATGTTGATGCATTGCATATGGTCTTAGGGAAAGACCATCAGGGGCGGGTAGTTGGCAAAGGAGGCGTCCGCGTGGGCGTGAAGAAAGCATTCGGCAAAGAGTTCGCTACTCCTCGATCCAGAACGATGCCATCGCTTGAGGAAGTAGAGAAACGAATCGAGGAAAAAATCACAGCCAAAGTCACCACAAAAGTGACTAAGGACGTCTTCGACAAGATGGCATCGCTATTGCAGAAGTTAGGAGCTACCCATGATGACTTGGCCAATTTGATTGCCGAGGACCAACAAAGTCAACATGGGGATCCTAAGGCTTTGGTGGAGCCATCGCCCGAGCCCCTTACCCCCGTAGCACACCAGCCCATTACCCGTAGCACACCCGAGCCTCACATTCCAACGCCGGAGACCATGAACTCCGTTACTCAGGTTTCGGAAACAACACCTGATGAGCCAGTGTTAAAGGTACATTTAATTTTTAAATATACAAGCGCGTATTTATTTAAATTTCAACGTGTTTTGATAATTTATCATGATGTTAATTATACTAAACGAAAAAATTTTTAGGAGGCGACTCCTTGCTCTCTTTTGTTGCCTCAGTTAGGCGTTGCTCGTGGTGGCGACTTAACTGAGGTTGCATTCGGTGAGGCGCAGCCAAACCAAGTGGGCCAAACAGTGCATTCAATGCCTGTTACACGTGGCCACATTAGTGTGACGGTAGAAACTATCGTTAAGGGGTTCGAGGATTTCTCACTTCCGGTTCCAATGCCAGAATGGAACCTTGAGACTTTATCGAATGCCAAGGTAGTTTCGTCACATGGCCATATGCTTGGGTCCGACTCACGACGAAGGTAATATATCTTTAGTATTATTTTATTTGTTTTTATTATTTTAATTGCGTGAGTAATTAAACTAATTTAATTGTATAAAATGAAATAGGAAAAGAGCTCAAAGGGCTCTAAAAGAGAGATCGGTTCCTCATCATCGGTGACAATCACTCCAATATTGACTGATGAGGAGCTTAAAGATCTCTCTTCAGATTATCTATGGCTGCACAAGGGTGCATCTCGCATGCGTGAGGAGGACCCACTTCTTCTACCCCTAGGCACGGACCAATTTCACACTGCCGAAGATGCTTTCGTCATTATTGGTCCTAGTGACATTGGGCAATTTTTGGGAGGGGAGATGTTGAATGTCGCCCTTATTCATGTCTACATGCTGTATGTGATTTTTTATCTTACAATTTAGGTTTTATTGTTTAATTGTTTTAATAATCGAATGACTGACAAAATTTTCTTATTCGTGAGTTTAGTGGGATGTACGAGGAGTTGAATAGCCTCGAACCTCCAATAACATTTGGATGGTTTGATCCTAAGTCTATTAGGGGTGAAAAGAGTGATACTGATCCAGATGACGTCAAAGCATACGTTTAACGTGCTTTGAAAACATTCATTTGAATCTAAACACTCATTCATTCTGGCCCCGTACTATGAATGGTGATTAGTTTTATTATTTAATTAAATTGAACTTAAATTTTGATTTTACTTACGTTCACATATTCTCTATCTTGATGATTTAAAATCGTGGTTTTTGTAGTGTGCATTGGATGCTTTTGGTCATATGTCCGATGACCAATATGGTGCACGTTTTCGACTCACTAAGTCGTGGACATCCCGTGCCTCGCAACATGAAATTTAAAGCTTTGTTGAATGCGTAAGTTTATAAATTGTCAATTAATTTCATTTAAGTGTTATATATATATTATTGTCAATTAATTTCAATTAATTTCTTTACTCTTTTGTCTCAGGGTTATGAAGAAAATGCGTGGCGAAATGGGATGTACTACAAGAGCCACTAACCTGAAATGGAGAGCAGTAAAGGTATATATAACACTATTTAGTATATATTATTGTCTTGAATTAATTAGAATTGATAACATTTGTCAAATGATTGAAATTAGTTAGAATTGAAAACAATTCGACCATAAAATAGTCATAAAATGATTGAAGTTGCGTTTTTTAACGGTTTTGAATGGATTTTTGCATTTTCGGGCGTAAAGTAGCTTAAACGTTGTTTGTTATGAATGAAACTTGGCACACACCACTATTTGGTATATATAAATGTGTTGAAGTTGTTAAAAATAATATAGGTTTCATATGCTTGAAATTAAGGGTCAAGTTGCGTTTTTCAACGGTTTTGAATGAATTTTGGCATTTTCGGGCGTAAAGTAGCTTAAACGTTGTTTGTTATGAATGAAACTTGGCACACACCACTATTTGGTATATATAAATGTGTTGAAGTTGTTAGAATTGATAATAGTTGTCATATGCTTGAAATTAAGGGTCAAGTTGCGTTTTTTAACGGTTTTGAATGAATTTTGGCATTTTCGGGCGTAAAGTAGCTTAAATGTTGTTTGTTATGAATGAAACTTGGCACACACCACTATTTAGTATATATAAATGTGTTGAAGTTGTTAGAATTGATAATAGGTTTCATATGCTTGAAATTAAGGGTCAAGTTGCGTTTTTTAACGGTTTTGAATGAATTTTGGCATTTTCGGGCGTAAAGTAGCTTAAACGTTGTTTGTTATGAATGAAACTTGGCACACACAACTATTTGGTATATATAAATGTGTTGAAGTTGTTAGAATTGATAATAGTTGTCATATGCTTGAAATTAAGGGTTAAGTTGCGTTTTTTAACGGTTTTAAATGAATTTTGGCATTTTCGGGCGTAAAGTAGCTTAAACGTTGTTTGTTATGAATGAAACTTGGCACACACCACTATTTGGTATATATAAATGTGTTGAAGTTATTAGAATTGATAATAGAAATTATAATAGGTTTCATATGCTTGAAATTAAGGGTCAAGTTGCGTTTTTTAACGGTTTTGAATGAATTTTGGCATTTTCGGGCGTAAAGTAGCTTAAACGTTGTTTGATATGAATGAAACTTGTCACACACCACTATTTGGTATATATAAATGTGTTGACGTTGTTAGAATTGATAATAGTTGTCATATGCTTGAAATTAAGGGTCAAGTTGCGTTTTTTTACGGTTTTGAATGAATTTTGGCATTTTCGGGCGTAAAGTAGCTTAAACGTTGTTTGTTATGAATGAAACTTGGCACACACCACTATTTGGTATATATAAATGTGTTGAAGTTGTTGGAATTGATAATAGTTGTCATATGCTTGAAATTAAGGGTCAAGTTGCGTTTTTTAACGGTTTTGAATGAATTTTGGCATTTTCGGGCGTAAAGTAGCTTAAACGTTGTTTGTTATGAATGAAACTTGGCACACACCACTATTTGGTATATATAAATGTGTTGAACTTGTTAGAATTGATAATAGGTTTCATATGCTTGAAATTAAGGGTCAAGTTGCGTTTTTTAACGGTTTTGAATGAATTTTGGCATTTTCGAGCGTAAAGTAGCTTAAACCTTGTTTGTTATGCATGAAACTTGGCACACAATACTATTTGGTGTATATAAATGTGTTGAAGTTGTTAGAATTGGAAATAATTGTCATATGCTTGAAATTAAGGGTCAAGTTGCGTTTTTTAACGGTTTTAATGAATTTTTGCATTTTCGAGCGTAAAGTAGCTTAAACCTTGTATGTTATGCATGAAACTTGGCACACAACACTATTTGGTGTATATAAATGTGTTGAAGTTGTTAGAATTGAAAATAGTTGTCATATGCTCAAAATTAAGTGTTAAGTTGCGTTTTTAACGGTTTTGAAGCATTTTTAATTTGGCACTAATATATAATATTGTTTTTTCTTAGTGTTTTCAACAAAAAAATTCCATTCATTGCGGCTACTACGTTATTAAATTTATGGATGATCTCATCGAAGCCGTCAAGAATGTCGGGTTACAAAATATTGATTCCGTAAGTATTATTTAATTAGTTATTATATATGTTTTTAAAATTATTTATTTATAATATATATTAATTATATTATATAATGTACGACTAACTTTTTAATAATAATTGATTTTAATTCGTAGATTATTGACTCTCCAAGAGAAACACGCGAATTGACGCATATTGAACTACGCAAAGTCAAAGACAAAGTCGCGGTGTTTATTTCTAATTTATTAAGTTGGTAGCTAGATTATTATATATGTATCGTGTAGCTAGAGATACTTTAATTTATGTATCGTTTTACTTCTAATTATATGCGGTGTAATGTATATACTTTATGTATATTATATATATATATATATATATATATATATATATATATATATATATATATATATATATATATATATATATATATATATATATATATATATATATATATATATATATATATATATATATATATATATATATATATATATATATATATATATATATATATATATATATATATATTATAATTGAGTGATATTTTGGTATTTATCGACGGTTTATTATTGTGAAATATTTATTATTTAATAATTATGCTAATAATTATTATTTATTATACAAATATAACGAAAACAAAAAAAAAATTAAAAAAAAATAGGAAAGGGGCTGCGGTTTATAAGCCTGTCCGTAGCCCTTGAAAATGCATCACACAGCCCATGATAAGAAAGGGGCTGCGGTTTTTCAAGCATGTCCGCAGCCCTTGATGTTCCTTCACACAGCCCCTAATTTGCTTAAGGGCTGCGGTTTTTCACTATGTCCGCAGCCCTTAACCTATTTTTTTGCTGCGTATTTTGACCGCATCCCTTTCATATTATTTGTTGCTGCTACAATAATGGCTGGGGTCAAAATACGCAGCCCAAAGGGGCTAAAAAACCGCAGCCCTTAAGCTTTTTTCTACTAGTGCAAGTCAGAATTCGAAGATTGGTCAATCGGAGACAATGCAGTGTTCCCAGAATCAGCGGTCAGAGGAGGAGTCAACAAAAATAATTAGGAAAATAATTTTTAATTTTTATTTTTCTTATTTAGATTTGTTGGACGGATGAATTAGTCTAGGTTTCATAAGGAAAATAAATTAAGAAATTAATTTAACTAACTCCTAAAAATATTCCTTAAAATTAGGATTTTAAAACAAGATTTCTTAATTTGTCTTAGCTATTTTTAGCTAAAAGGACAAGAAAACTTGGAGTAACTACCAAGCTTTCCTACCACTTCACACGGAAATTAAACCCACAACTCCCATTATTTCGGATCATGGGATTATGGGTAGTTTAGATCTAAAATCTATATAAAGGATTTTTATTTAACCGGCACAAGTGTGAGATCATTTTGAGAGAAAATATTTTTCCGAAAATATTGTGCCCAAATATTTTTCGTGAGGTTTACAAAATAAAGAGAGGAAATCTTGATTGTTTTTAATGGCAAATTATTTTCAAGATTTACTCCTTGTGCTATTCTTGATATGATTCATCCTCTTTAAATAAATCTTGTACGGGTTTATTTGAGAGTTTTTGTTATTTAGACTTGGGTAAGTCTAAAGGGTAGAGTATAGAGAAACGGTAAGAGGTTACCGTGAGAGGAGTAGAGAAACGGTAAGAGTTTACCGTGAGTAGAAGAGAAACGGTAAGGAGTTACCGAGAGAAGAAAAAGAGTAGAGGAGTAGAAATTATTTTATGTAAGAGAGGAGTGATTTACATAAAGTAATAGAGAAGAGAAATCCCTAGTGGGTCGTGGTTATTTTTCCCACGTCAAATCTTGGTGTTCCTTTATAGTTTTCTTTTATTTTGTCTTGAGTATTTTTGATAATCGAATTCCGCAATAAAAGGGCTAAAAATACTCAAAGTGCGCAAGTAACAATTCACCCCCCCTCTTGTTACAATTCATTGTCTCTAAGTGTTTCTACAAAGGGTAAACTCATTTCAAGATTCATTGGACCCTATGAGATTCTTAAGCGCATAAGTGAGGTAGCTAATCAACTTACTTTACCAGCATCTATTGAACGAGTGCATGACCTGTTCCACATATCTCATCTCACACAGCACATCAAAGATAATGCACACGTTAGTTTTTCAACACAGAAAACTGACCCTTGATGAAACCTTTCAGTATGAGGAGACACATGTTCAGATCGTAGTTGGGAAAACGAGTGATACTCATTGGGGTAGTGTAGCACTCGTGAAGCTGCTATGGTCTAATCACGTTACTAAAGAAGCCACCTAGGGGACAAAAGATACCATGAGACGCGTTTTTCCTTGGTTATTTGCTCAAGTATTATTATGCTTATTTTTTTATAACTATTGCATCTCCTTAGTTTTGAGAGGTAAGTTCGAGGACGGACTATATTCTAAGTTAGGTAAAATTGTAAGATTTCGGGGAATGTAAATCCTAGTAGGCCTTGGTAGAAGTCTTAATATTAGTGGTTAATTTAGCTTCTCATGTTGTACATATCATAGTTAATTACTCAAGAATGTATTGAGTTATTGAATCAAGTGTATGAGGATTTAATTTAACTTCAAAGACGAAGTTCATTTCAAGTTGGGTATAGGTTGTAACATTTGGGAAATTTAAAACAAATATAGGATGTAGATTGGGTCAAATATACTTGAATCTGAGTATAAATCGAGTGTGGGCAAAGATGATAAAGACAATTGTTATAACTTTTCATGCACATCCATGGAGGCAAATTGTATTCAACAATAATAACTGGCCAAATGCAATATCTACTACTCAAATAACCTCTAGGATTAAACCCATCAGTAGCTAAACCTAACCTCAAATTACGTGCATCTGCATCAAACTCTGGATATAACTCACTATAAGATTTCCATGCCTTTCCATCAGATGGATGCCTTAAAATCCCATCACCTTCTTGGTGTCTATCTTTATGCCAACGCAAATGTCGAGCTAACTTTGAAC
This sequence comes from Amaranthus palmeri, assembly GCA_019776075.1. NCBI lineage: Eukaryota > Viridiplantae > Streptophyta > Magnoliopsida > Caryophyllales > Amaranthaceae > Amaranthus > Amaranthus palmeri. The sequence continues at coordinate 121,367 of JAAKBH010000702.1, read as the reverse complement.
AAACAAACATTCTTTGTAACCTAGGTATAAGAGGAAAATGACGTAAAACTAATTGTGGTTCTCGTGACACAATATTTTCTCCCTCATTATCAGCCTCAGAGTCCCCACCTTGAACAATAGATCTTTCTCTCCACCTAGAAACACCACATTTTGGACAATTATCTTTCCCCTCGTTCTCTTTCCAAAACAATGCACAATGGTTGACACATGCATCTATCTTAGTATAGTCCAACCCTAACATTTTGGTATACTTTTTTGTTTCACAAAAACTTTTTGGGAAAGATGCATCTAAATTAAAAGCCCTATGCAATATTTCAAGTAACATTGAAAATGAATGGTCACTCCAATTTCCACTAACTTTAGTTTGGAGTAACGCTAAAATAAACTCTAGCCTCTTATAAGTCTTACAGCCAGGGTATAAGTCTGTTTCTAATTCTTTAATCAACTGATGAAATTCTTTTGGCATTTCATTGTCACCATGCTCAAAAACAGTATCTGATTCTACATTAGGAACAAATCCCTGATCACTAAGCATTCTAGTTGCATCAAATAATAAAGAATTAAGATCATCACCTATCATATAAGTATCCTCATTCACATGAAAATCATTAGTGCAAGTGTCAGACTCACTACCTTCATCATCTATATTGTATTGATCAATACTCTCTCCATGGTGGACCCAAGGATGATATTCCCTAACAATGCTCCAAGCTACCAAATGAATTTTCATCGTATCTTTGTCATGAAATAGTTGAAGGTTGCATTTTAGACAAGGACATCTTAATTTAGTTTACTTCTTTATAAATATAAGCAAACTCCAAAAATGAATTAACATCTCTAACATATGTCATTTCTTTTCTATCATTAATTCCCCTATGATTCGTCCAACTTCGATCCATGTTCACCCTTCAAACCAAAAATTCCATGAATATACACACAATGAACAATCATATTTAATTGATTAATGACTTTTACAAAACTAAATTTAAATATAGAAATTCAATAGGATGTTCCTTTATTACACAAAAACAAAATACGTACCTAGAAGTGTTTGTTGAAGGTGGTGCCATTTTTCCAATCAAGTTTTTACGTCTTGAAGTGGAGTTATAAATCTTTCTCGCTAAATATATCAAAACGTAAGAAGCATGTCAAAAATAAATTATAAAATAACTTTCACATTTCACAAAGAGTATAAGATTATTGCATAGTTTTACTCTTTCTCAAATCTCATTTAGTTGGAAAGCTTTGGCATAAATAAGCTAAGCTCGTAATTGGTCATAAATTTGTGAGTCTAGTATGACTAGTGGTACGATGTTCAACAAATAGGGAGATCTATGAAACATACCGTGCATCATACAAAAGCAAGGATGACATTCATACAAAACCAATTATTCCAACATTCAGATTGTAAATCAATACATAAACAAAATACCCCAAAACATGACTTGTACACTAGAAAAAGCAAAAATTTAAATGAAACCTAGTTCAACATAAACCAACATAAATCAATACGTAAAAAACAAAATTAAAGAAAAAAAATCACTTTCCAAAGAACAAAAATTCAGATTAGAAAACGAATTTCTTAAAGACAAATTCAAGTTTCTAAAGAATCCAAATCAAAGAAAAAAATTAGTTTCTAAAAAAAATTAAAGAACATAAAATCAATGTGTAGCCAATATTAAAGAAAATTTACATGAATTGAGGAGAGAGAGGAGCCAAAAATTTCAGAAAATCAGTATGTAACCAATACACTAAATGAAATAAAATTAAGACTAGTGGTATGATTTTATGTAACCAGTATGTAACCAATTAAAGAAAATTAAAGAACATGAAATCAATATGTAACCAAAATTAAAGAAAATTAATGAAAATATTAAAGAAAAAAACAGCCATGGAAGAGAAGAGCAATGAAATAAATGAAAATAAAAAAAAGAAAGATAAGAGGGAATTAGGAGAACAAAAGATGGACACAGCAATGGCGCCTGAGAAGATGAAGAACAACAAAATATTAAAGAAATTTCTTCCATTTTCGTGGGTAAGAGAAGAGCAAACATTTACATGAATTGAGAAGAAGAACAAACCTTGAGATGAAGAACAATGGCGCCTGAGAAGATGAAGAACAACAGTCGGTTTTGTGGGGGAGAAGAAAAGCGCCGTAAATTAATTAAGTGGGATTTTCGTGGAATTTTCGTGGGATTTTCGTGAAGATGGCAGCAGCCTTTTAGGGTTAGTGAAGAATGGCGGGTAAGGGATTTTCATGGGTAAGGGATTTTCGGTCAAGAAGGCAGGATATAAATTAGGTTTTAGATTTTGGGAGGGAAGTAAGTTAATTCTGAAATTCTGAAATTAAGGTTTTGGGCGACACATGTTACTTAAGCATGGCCCATAAATCCATATTTGGGCGACATCTTAAAAAATTGTCGCCTAAACCCGACTTTGTGCTTCACAAATTGTGGGTGACGCCCAAATATACTAATGTGCCACGTATTTGATTATGACGCCCCAAAGCTTATGAACTTGACGCCTAAGATTATTTTTCTTGTAGTGCAATATCGTGCCTAAATACATGATTAAGATTATTAAATATATCCCTCTAATTTATTTGTTTATTTCACCACTCAATTTTAATAGTTTATTTTTTCTTTTGCATTACTTAGCAAATTGTGTTAAACTTCCTTAATAAACCCAATCCTTATACTAAACCAAGAAGAAAAAAATAGATAAATGCTTCATTTTCATTAGTTGCCATTCATTGTCACCCTCAAATTTAATCATCATCATCAAATTTGTGCAGGCTCCCAACATTCACCACCTTCCTCCTGAAATTTCGAAACCTAGAACAAGGTAACCTCCTCTTTTCCCACATTAGGACAAAACAAGAATTCTCTATCTTCTACATCTGAATTCTTCGCAAGAATCTACCCTCTTGCCTTCGATTTTGAAGGAACATAGTACAACCTTTTCCTCTTCCTCATCTAATTTGTGTTCTGCCGTCAAAACAATGCTAAGCACAGCTGCATGCTGCGACATAATTTGCTGACTAAATGAGGTAATGGCATGATACACGCTCCTATCGCGCAATTTATGCCCCAATATTAAATAATTTTAAAAATTTAATGCATATCTTATTCAAATTGGTCCTACTATGATCAATTTCTATGAGTTACGCTTGTGGTGTAGTTGATTAATTGATTTCAGGTGCTTTTAGCCACTTTCGAAGAACTTTTAGCATGCTTAGGCACAAAATGAAGCTCGGAAATCAAGACTCGAGCCTTTGGATTTAAAACGTCAAATCTCAGCAAAAATTAACGAAGGAGTCGAGCTTGGTCGACTCGAGGTCGATCGCGTAGCATTACAAAATCCAAGCACCCTAAGAAATTTTTCAGCAAACACTACAAAAAAAGTTGCATCCTCCCACACTTAAAAATGCTATTGCCCACGCTTATATGCGAGGCTAAAATAATTCCCCACGCTTAAATAAGTGTGGGGAAAAATTCCATGGGGAAATTTTACCCACACTTATTAAGCGTGGGGAAATGCACATTTACTCACGCTTATAAGCATGGGAAAATGCACTTTTAGCCTCACATATAAGCATTGGGACATAATCCTCACTTATAAGTGTGGGGAAATTAAGTATTATTCCTCATTGATTTATTTTTTTTCCTCACATATAAGCGTGGGTAATATAAATAGTAATAAATATAATAATAATATTTTTTTTCTAATTGATTTATTTCGAATATTTTTGTACTATTTTTGTTGTATAATAATAATAATAATAATAATAATAATAATAATAATAATAATAATAATATAAATGATATATATAATAATAATAATAATCGAATCAAAAAAATTAATAAAAATAAAATAATAATAATAATAATAATAAATATATTAATAATAATAATAATAATAATAATAATAATAATAATAATAATAATAATAATAATAATAACAATAATAATAATAATAATAATAATAATAATAATAATAATAATAATAATAATAATAATAATGAGTTTTATTGTTATTGTTTTGGCAAAGAAAATTTTATAAAATGCCAAGCAAGAGTCAATTCGATACAAAACGATTCAAAACTACTGAGACAAACCTAAATCTATACAAAAACTAATACAAGCCTATACATTAAAGTGTTTAAATTCAAAGCCTCAACTCACGAGCCACCAACAAAGATATGGTAGAACCCCATACTAAATACTAAGTATCATAAAATGTTGTATACTTATCATCCTAATGGAGTAGCACAACATCAGCAGCTCATTGATTATTGTACCATAGCGGTAGACATATGTAATGGCATTCATAAGCACCACCTTGCACATAGCTCAGCTGCATAGGGCATCAGTGCAATTGCTTAATTCAATAGTTTGCAACACTACACCCAACATATCAGCATCAGTAGATCCATGAGCATGCACCAACAGCTGCAAACAAATTTCAATTGAGCACAGAGACTTGTCCATCTAATCTACTATATTATAGCCCTTTCCTAGAGATACAAACCCAATTAGAAGATTCTACAAAGAAGCAGCTAATATAATAAAACAACACAGCTGATTTGGACATCTTCCTATCTCTAAAGAAAAGTAAGATAGAGTTGGACATAAAGAATTGACAAATGAAGCAAAATATGAAATAAAAATAACCAATAGCACAACACAAGAAGTGTAGAAACACTTAGAGACAATGAACTGCAACAAGAGGGGGGATGAATTGTTGCTTTTGCCTTTTGAGTATTTTTGCCCTATTTTCTTGCGGAATTTGAATAATAAAAATACTCAAGACAAAATAAAGAAAACTATAAAAGAAACACCAAGATTTAACGTGGGAAAAAGAACCATGACCCTCTAGGGATTTCTCTTCTCTATTATTTTATGTAAATCAATTCTCTATTACACAAAATAATTTCTCCTTCTCTTTCTCTATTCTCTTCTCCTTCTCTTTCTCTTCTCTCGGTTTCTCCTTCTCGTTCCCTTTCTCTATTCTCCTTCTCTTTCTCTATTCTCTATTCTCTATTCCCCTTTAGACTTACCCAAGTCTAATTACAAATTCTCTCAAATAAATCCATACAAGATTTATCTAAAATGGATGAACAAAACAAGAATTGCACAAGGATCTAATCTTGAAATTAATTAGCAATTAAAACCGTTCAAGATTTCCTATTCTTTGATTTGAATACTCACGAAAATATTGGGCACAAAATACTTTTTGAAAAATATTTTCTCTTGAAATTGATCACCAAATGTGTCGGTTTGTGAAAAGCCATTTAAATAGATTTTAGATCTTGTAAAGCCTTAATCCCATGATCTAAAGATGTGGGAATAGTGGGCTAATGACGTGAGTAAGTGGCTAGGAAAACTTGGTGGATACTCCAAGTTTTTCTTGTGTTCTAGCTAAAAATAGCTAAGACAAAATATAAGAAATCTAATTTTAAGATTTAAATTAAAAATTTTGTTATTTTAATTTAAGATCTAGATTTAAATTAATTTTAAGATAACTACCTTGTGCAACCTAGTTTTTATCAACCGTACAACAAAACTAAAAAAGAAAAATAAAAATTAAAAATTATTTTCTTAATTAATTTTTGCTGACTTCTTCTCTGACCGCTGATCTGGGAACACTGCACTGTCTCCGATTGACCAATCTTCGAACTTTGACTTGATCTGGAAACAATTACTTAGTAATCCCTTTTCAACTTCTAATGGTCCATCAACGACCCTTTTTAAAGATCAGATATTTGACCTATCACAAAATCTCAAAAACATAATATGTTTGTTTATAAATGTTTATGTTATTATCAAAACCAAATGGGCCAACAAGAAGCATCAAAGCAAAATCAACAACAAGATGTAGCTAACCATACCATAACTCATAAGAATAGATATTGTATATTTGTATTGTTCATCAGTGTCAAATCTTCAATTTGTATCATAAACAGGATGCAAGTTATTAGTGGGTCTCAAAATCTAAAAGAAAATCAACATGAATCATCACATGTTAATCAGTAAATTAACTTGTATTATTTTCTTAATGATTTTAATTTCTTCTTATGTTCCATTGATAAAACGAACATTACTGAGCCCTTGGCCAAATTAAAAACTCTGAGGTAAATCATCCAAAAAAGATGATTCTTGAGTATCAGCTACCATTTTTTTTACCTCAATATTGGTATTTGGTTTGAAGAAATCACACAAAGCTTGATTCAAATAAAGTGCAACAACTATGCTAAATATGTAAATCCATATAGCAAATGAACCCAATAATTCACATAAAGCTCGACTTGAATGATCAACAGATGTAAAACCCATATAGTTGTGGTTAATCATCGAAATAAGATGATTCTTGAATGTTGAGTATTAGCTAACATTTCTTTTTGCCTTTGATTAGCAAAATAAAAAAAGCTAAATTTTCAAACTTTCTCAAGCCTAGATCTCACTTGACTGAAATAAATGACTCAGAGACCAAAAGATTAAAGATATTCCACATGTTCACGCATCAAATTCTTGCATTAGTATTTGAGATTGACTATTTTTGGGGTAAAATTTTGCACATATAAACTACAAAGAATAAACAACAATTCCTTTCACATAACAAAATAGACGCAAAATTCATCCCCGCATTTATGAGAATAATACCAGTATTCATAACACATTCATGTAAATATAGGATAAAAAAAAGTTAAGCAATATACTCAATCATGGCCGAAATCAAACCAAACTTGATAAACCTCTGGAAAAAGAGTAGTAGCAATAGTAATTTCCCAAACAGAGGCCAACCATCTCTATAAAGAATGAACAACAACGATTCCATTCACCATCAAAACAAACCTAAATCAAAATTCAAAAACAAGAAACAAAATTAATTAAATATATAGAAAGACGAAAAATACCGGTAAGCATCGATATCGAACACGAACGATGAGAGAGAAAAGACATACGTTTCAATGGGGAATGTACGTATGAGAAAAGTGAATCGCTTGAGTTTGTAAATGGAGAAAGTTGTTTGGAATCAAATGTTGTTGTTACGATATAGTGAATGATTAATTTGTTGTGATTTGGTGAAGTGCCATAGCAATTGAAGAAAGTGGGAGGAAGATGAAGAGTCAATCTAGTGCATTGTATATTATGCCCGCTTATTAAGGAAAAAATCATACATTTGTGTTTTTTTTATTTCAATTTAATTAGTCCAGTACCCACGCTTATAAGCGTGAATAATTACGCTTATAAGCACGCTTATAAGCGTGCATAAAGTTTGACCTAAATTTGATATATTTGTCTTAAGAATGCTTTTCCCCACATTTATAAGTGAGGTTGCTATTCCCACATTTATTAAGTGTGGGTAAATGCAAATATCTTTCCACACTTAATTAAGTGTGGGTAAATAAGTCTTGGCATATGCATTTTTTTTGTAGTGAAAAAAAAATATTGGTCCTGACTAAACTAGTTGACCGGTCGACCTGTTCAGGTCTGCAGCGTATTGTACATTTTTTGCCCGTGAACTCCTGCCTCATGTTTCCTCCAACCCCTTCCCTTACATGCTTCAGCCTTCTTGCTCCTGTGCATTCTGATGTTAATGATGGGGGAGATTACTTGCTTGATCTCCCTTACGATCATTATGAAGGCCAGTGGATGAGCTCTTGACTTTGCCTATAAATACTCCAAGGAAGTCAAAGGAAGGGACACACCATCACCTCACAAGCTTAACCAACTTTCTTTCTCTCTTCTTCCTTAGCTTATTCATGTTCTTGTATACTTAAAATAACTCTTTAGTTTAGAAACCTTCCCTAGTGTTCACTTAAACATTTCTTTTAGTATAATAGCTCTTAATTTCAAGCTTTGAGTTGTAATTTAGTTCAAAACACCAATAGTTAGAAGTGGTTTTCATTTGGTAATCAATCAAAGTACTTGGATGTTTCAGAATATTCTGGTTCTATGTTCACAACTTGATGTGGAGTATTTTATGATTTGAATATTGAAGCTCGTGTTCTCATTATTGAGATTTTCAACTCCTCAATAGTTGAGGATAGTAAGTTCTTCTAAACTCTTACTTCTTTTTAGTTTATTGAATCATGTATGTTTAAATTGTTTATGTGTTTTGTTCCATGATCATGAGTAAGTAGTCTATTTTGTAGAGTTTGGGGATGCAGTTAACATATTAATTTGCTTATGGGGAACATGATTTGAGTACTTGAGTATAAATATGTATATGAATGAATATGTGAGTTCCATGGTATAAGAGATCGAAATTCCATTTTGATATTCATCCATGGACAATTTATGTTGCTTGATTGTATTAAACACTTGTGAAGTATGATTTCATGCTAGTAATGAGTAGCCCATAAGCTAACTTTATTAGAATTCCTTCGAGACCTTGTCAGTCCTTTGGATGATGAACCATGTCTATCTTGTATGATTACTTCTAGTTCAACATAAATTGAAAGTCATGAGCATGTATTAGAAAGTTAGTAGTACGGTTGAGTTCTACGCCTAAAAGCCGAATCTCCTAAACCATATTAATAACTATATACTTCCTATGCCCAGAAGTTATGGAGCTAAAATAGAGACTTTTATTGTCATAAAACTTGATTAAAAAAAAAATTTTGAACCAATCCTTTAGTAAATCAAGAAGTTAATTCCCGAAACTCTAGTCTTTATCTTTATTGTATGAAACTTGAATCATATAATCGTTTTTATAACTCATTAAACCAAAAACTAAAAACTTCATTGTCATAAAATTCTACTTGTCACATAAGGATTTTCCTGTGGATGGACGCCTTACATACCACTAATGCTAGTCATTGAAGTTAATTAAGGTGTATATAATTTATTGCTAGAACAGATTTAGTAAACCATCAACGACCTATGACTCCAACTCTCTATCATGGCATATCTAGTCAACCCTTAAATATTTACCTAGATTTCGTTTGAAAACATACGTCACAAAGAGGTTTAGCGATGAAAGACACAAAGAAAGACAATGCAAAAGAGACAAGTGTTTATGAGGTATCTTTGATCCCTCCCTCTCAAATGTTGTTTATTATATTGAACTCAACAATACAACTATAATAAACCTCTCTTATCTTAAAAACAATCTCTTAAGATCTTCAACACTAATGCAAATTTAGAACACTCTTCTAGTTTCTAACTATGCAATAGCCCTCACAAGTATGTGTGTTTGTGGTGTATCTTACTCTAAGAATTACACTCCCTTTTATAGATGAAGGTGGGTGTGATTCTTATAGTCTCACATTAATCGCCATAAAACACAAGTAACTCCTACATTAAACTAAGATAATAAACTCAGTAATAATACAACAATTAATCAAGGAATTATACTCATTTTAATGCCATAGAAACGCACCAAAAAGACCCTTCAGATGCCCCCTGCCAGCCTGCTCGAACGAGCCATTTAGGTGCTCGAACGAGCAGGGACTCCTGCTGTCTTCTGGTCATGCTGCTCGAACAAGCATGATAGGTGCTCGAACGAGCAGCGTTGCTGCTGCCTACTGCTCACTTGTTTCCTGTTGCTTTGATCGAACAACCTTCTTCTCATGCCTTGACACGTTCAAGGCATGATTCCCTCTTTTAGTGAAGCATCATTCGCCCCACGTTTAGCACCTTATGAACTGTTCCAAACCTCAATTCACTTACACTCGATACATCCTCATCGTAATTATCCAACTTCAAAAGTACAAGCTAAGGCATGTTCGACTAAGTGACTAAATTCATCATCATTATTAAGTGTTTTGGCACTTGTATTAACAATCTCCCCCTCGAGTCCAAAACTCTTATCTTCCTCAAACGTTACCTTCTTTGACCCAAACACACCATCATCACTTTTGTGACGTAGGCTACCACACCCAGCTTGTAACTCATACAATTACCTCTTACTCTAGTTCCCTTCATGAGCACAAAGCTCCCCTAATGACTTTCAAAACCCCTCCATTCGCTTTGAAAGTGTATCCCTTACTCTCTAGTCAACCTAATGATATTATGTTCCTCTTAAACTTTGGTACATATCTCACATCACCAAGTCTTCTCTTGACACCTCCGAGAGTCTCAATTAAAACTTCCCCAATACCTTCTACTTTCACCTTTTCATCATTTGGTAAAGTAATGAGACCATTATCTCCAAACTAAGATTTGTAAATTTTTCTTTTTCACAACAAATGTGGAATGAGCAACCTGAGTCCATTACCCATTCCTTACTATGAACCACTCCCCTACCAACAAATACAGCCTCATCATAGTCATCATCACTACTAGTGATGGCCACGGAGCGGGAGCGGGAGCGGGAGCGGGTTACTCGGAACCGAACCGATCCCGAACTGCTTGAAACCGGTCCCGGAACCGGAACCTTTCACAGACCAGAAAAAAAGATGAAATAGCGACATGTTTCGAACCGCAAAACCGTGGAACCGCCGGAAAAAACCCGTTAGAACCGGACCAAAGAACCGCGTGTCGGTTCACCCGGACCAACGGGTCCATGGAACCGCCCGGGAACCGAAACAGAACGGTTCACCCGGCCCAACGGTTCCTTGGAATCGGAACCGCACGGTTCACTAGGCCCAGCGGTTCTTTGGAACCGGTCAAACTAGTCGTTATGTTACCGTTGGGATTTTCCTATAAATACTCATCACTTTCAATCCTTCCAATTCACAACTCATCTCTCACTAGTGGAAAAATCGCTAATTGCTGCGGTTTTTTTTGCCATAATAGGCTGCGGTTTTGAATCGCAGCCCTTGGAGTAGCAGCAAATGAGAAATCTTTATTGGCTGCGGTCCTAAAAACCGCAGCCTTTGGTCCATTTTAAAAAAAACAAAAAATTCTTAATTGCTGCGGTTATTTAGAACCGCAGCTTATTCTTCCCCTTTTTGTTTTGTTTGTTTTTTCATTTCGTGTATGCATGTTCTTGAACTATTATCATTATTATTATTGTTGTTATTGTAATTATCATTGTTAATATTTAGAGAAACAAAATAAAAATCAGAGATATGGAGGAATTACAATCAAAAAAACTAAACTACAATCAAAATCAGAGATATGGAGGAACTAAACAAAAAAACTTAACGTTAATGATTAGAGAAACAAAATCAGAGATATGGAGGAATTACAATCAAAAAAACTAAACAAAATAAAAAACGAAGAAAATCGAAAATTACAATAAAAAAACTACAATAAAAAAAACTAAACAAAATCAAAAACACTACAATCGAAAATTAAAATCAAAAAAACTACAATCAAGAAAATCGAAAATTACAATAAAAAAAAATAAACAAAATCAAAAAATCAAAAACAAGAATCGAAAATACAATAAAAAATAATAACTCAATAATCAAAACAAAATCAAAAAACTGAAACGCCATTGTTGAAGACAGATTTAGATTTTGAAGACTTAGATTTTGAAGACTCAATAATCAAAAACTGAAACGCAGCGACATGGAACGAAATTCCTTCAAAATTCAGAACGAAATTCCTTCGAACGAAGACTTAGATCTGGACAAAATCAGAGATATGGAGGAGATCTAGACAAAATCAGAAATATGGAACGAAATTCCTTCGAAATTCAGAACGAAAACTGAAACGCCATTGATTTTGAAGGAACGAAACCTGAAACGCCATTGTTGATTTTGAAGCATTTTGAGATCTGGACAAAATCTGAGATATGGAGGAGATGCCTTCGAACGAAAACTAAAACGCCATGGATTAGGGTTTAGAAATGTGAAGGAGATGAGGCACCATGGATTAGGGTCTGATTTTAGGTTTAGAAAGAAGAAGGAGATGAGGCGCCATTGTTTAGGGTTTAGAAATGTGAAGGAGATGAGGCGCCATGGATTAGGGTCTGATTTTAGGATTAGAAAGAAGAAGGGGATGAGGCACCATGGATTAGGGTATAGAAATGTGAAGGAGATGAGGCGCCATGGATTAGGGATTAGGGTTTGATTTTAGGTTTAGAAAGAAGAAGGGGAATGAGGCGCCTTCTTCTTTCTGATTTAATATATACCCAGGCGCGCCTCATCAATTAGGGCTTTTTTTTAATCATCATTGGCTGCGGACATGGGACAACCGCAACCATTGTTCCATTTTTTTATAATTAATTTGAAAAAAAGCCTATTGGCTGCGGACATGGCATAGAACCGCAGCCTTGGTGCGTTTTTCTTTTAAACCTAACTTTTATTGATAATATTAGCTACGTATACCTTACAACCACAACCATTAATCCGCAGACAATAGCTTTTTTTCCACTAGTGTCTTCTCCTACTCTCTCTACTTAATTACTTAATTACGCAATTATTCTCTTAATTACATAATTAGTCTTCTAACTATTTCTTGATTACATAATTATTCTTTAATTATTCCTTAATTAAATAATTATTTTTTAATCATTTATTAATTTCTTTATTACATTATTATTACAATATTATCATGTCTTCTTTTTTGAAAAAAGCCTCTAAAAAGTTACTAAAGTGGCAAAATCTTTAGGAGGTTCTTCTAGCTCAAAAAGAAAGGCCACTTCAACTCCGTCGGTATCTACAACACCTTCGGTTAGTAATTATGAACGGAATTATCCAGAAGAGTACGAGCCATACGACCAAGAATCACATAATTATGCTAAACATGTGTAAAAGAAAAATACAAATTGAAGATGAAGAAGAAACACAAGAAGAAGAAAGACAAGAAGAAGAAGATTAACCAACGACCCCTATCGGGATAATTAGATCTCGACTATCATCAACAAGATCAGTTGAAGAAGCACAACAACAACAAAGACAAGCTCGTGGTAAACGAGTCAATTTTCAAAGTATCGGTTAGTTTTGTAATTTTATTCTTCAAATTGATTGAATTTTAAATTATTATTTATTTATATATTGTGGTATTTTAATAATGTTTTTATATTTATATTTAGATGAAAATGTATCAGTAAGACAACCTTTTCCGGCACTGCCACCTCCTAGTGGTAGAGCTGTTTCACATGTGTGGTCGTACTTTACAAAAGAACCAACCAACAACCCGAATGTTTTCTTATGCACTTGTCAAATTTGTGAAAGTCAAGGGGTAAAGCCCTTAGTTTCTTACAATTTTAGCGAAGGTAAATACTTTTTAAGTTTTTACACATGAAATTTATATTTTGTATATAAAAAATGTTAGAATGTGTTAAAAATTCATTTATTGTGTTTTGTGAATACGTGTTAGGTGGTGGTACGAGATCTTTCATCAAACATTTGGCAAAGAAGCATGGAATTACTAAAGAAACTCATGCAGCAAGCGGCAGTGGGACCACAAGTGGAAGCGGACAACAATGGGCAACAGACTTCCCCGGCGGACCCGGAAGTATGCCTTCTAAATATAATCGTAATGAAATGATTGATGAATTTTCCAAATATGTAATTTGTGATGAGTTGCCTTTTAACCATAGTGAAAGTAAGGCATGCGAATACTACACTAGAAAAACTTTACAACCACACTATAGAGTAATCCCTAGAAATACACTTAAACGACGAACCATAAAATTATATGAATTAAAGCGCTATAAATTAGTAGAAATGTTTAAATCTTTTAATGGTAGAGTTAGCATAACAACCGATATTTGGTCAGCTCCCCCACATTTAGAGCCTTATATGTGTGTAACAGCACATTTGATAGACCGTAATTGGTTTATTCAAAAAAGAATAATTGCGTTTGAGTTAATGCCCGAAAGACATACGGTGAAAACATAAAATATAGATTAATGAAATATGTAAAAAATGGAACTTTTTAGATAAGATATTTTGTTGTTTTACCGATAATGCATCTGCCAATATCAAATGCATCGAACTTTTATTTAACGAACCCGCTTTTACTTGTATCCTAGGTGGTAGTTTATTACATATACGTTGTTGTGCTCATATTGTTGATTTATCTTGTCAAGCAGGTATTAAAACCTAAGTGATTTATTAGGTCACATTAGAAACATAGTGAAGTGCCTTAGATTAGGACAAGTAAAAAGAAGATATAAACAATTATGTGTCCATTATCAACCAAAAAAAGTATATTTGTCTTTAGATACTCCTACACGTTGGGGTTCGACCCATGATTTATTAAATAAGGCTATTGCTTATCTTCCGGTTATAACACAATTGTATATTGAGTGTACGGATAGCTGTATTAGTGATGAAACTTGGGAACTAGTTATAGGCGTACATAAATTATTAGAAGCGTATGTCCACGCAACTAAGGTTTTTCATTTGTTTACGAACCAAACGATCACTTAGTAACGTTTTATTAATTTCCCTTATATTTCCCTTATATTTCCCTTATATTTATGGAATTGCGACAATTTTAGATCCGATTTTTTACATATGTTTACGAACCAAATTATCATCTTCTTAGACATTCTCATGATGATACTAACGTTTTATTAAAGTCGATTCTTGCAAAAATGATGGAAAAGTGGAAGGCGTATTTTACTAATTTCCCTTATATTTATGGAATTGCGACAATTTTAGATCCGTGTTTTAAGACGAAAAACCTAAGTAAAATAATAGGATTTTAATACCAAGCATTAGATCGACCGCCTACTGATGTACATAATTATGTAGGAAATTGTAAAAAGTTTTTAGCGGACCTTTATGATCATTATTCTAGTACATATAACCCGAGTCGCGATACGTCTAGGCGTGCTAGCGTCTTAGCACGTCACGAATATTAAAATCCCATAATAGCTAACATAATAAGTCGAGATGATAATTTTGTAGGATCATCTTCTTCTTCCCCCTCCGCTTCATATTTAGAATAAGATAATTATCTTAAACATCACTTTGAAATCAACCAAAGTAATTATAATATTTTAGAATGGTGGAAAGAAATATCAATAAAATACCCCATATTATCGACAATTGCAAAGGATATCCTTGCAATTCCTGCTTCTACTATTGCGTCGGAGTCTGCTTTTAGTGCAGGTAAAAGAGTTTTAGACGAAAAGAGATCTCGTCATGCTCCACATAGTAATCAAATATGTGTTTGCAAGAAAGATTGGGATCAAGCGGAGGTCCGAATGCATAGAATCAAGAACGACGATGATCAAAACGACGATGATCCATGGATGATGATGGATAAATCTGCATCATCGTCGGGAGGAGAGTCGGCGGAAGCATTTAACCAACCAGATGATGATGACGATGACAAATAGGATCACGAATACGGAATATCGGACCACGACATTCAACAACTAAAAATAAAAGGTATGACAAAGAACTACGTGGACTTTGATTCCTTCGAGATTACGTAGGCAGCTTAGTATTCCTTCGGGATACTAGGTTCAAGTTCATTCTCTCCCCTTTTTTTATTAATCATCTTTATTGTTTCTTATTAATTTATTTTTTTTCCTTCTTTTTAGTACATATTTTCTGAACAATGACAACCAATGTATTTCGTTAATAATCAAGTAATCGACGAAGGTACGCCCGCATTATTATAGTATTTTTAATTAAAATTAAAGGAAAAATAAGAATAGATTCGAAGGTCCCACCCACCCGACCCGAGAATTGGAATCTGCCGAAACCGTCTCATGAACCGCAAAGGAACCGTTTGGAACCGCCGACCGGAACCGGAACCGGAAATGTTCGGGTTAGGTTCTAAATGGAACCGGAATCGGGTGGTACCGGAACGGAACCGGCCCAACCCGGACCGTGGCCATCACTAATCACTACCTATGCCTAGAGCGACGTTCTCGCTACCCTCATCATTAGTCTTCCCATTCCTTAAGTTTTTCATTTTCCTAAGGTCATTCTTAAATTCTCTGCACATCATTTATATTTGTCCCTTCTTACTTGCAATAGTAACATTCCTTGTCACTATGGTCACTCCTCCCTTGAGACTTTCCTCTTCCTTGATATCCCTTGTCCTTGGTCCTACCCCTTTTAGAATCCTCACTAAACAAGCCATCCCCTACATTTTTCTTCTCTTCCCCATCTCTTTTCACCATGATCCTATCATTCTCTATCAACGCCGCCAATACCTGATCAAGAGTAATAGAGTCCCTACCTATAAGCAATGTTTGGACTATGTTTCTATAGTCCTTGGGAATTGAAGCCAAGAGTAGTAAGGCTTGCTCTTCATCGGTCACTTTTTCATCTGCATTCAACAATTGGCACACCAACTTGTTAAATGTGTTAATGTGGTCTTGCATTGTTGTGTCCTCATCCTTCATGAGTTGATACGATTCCCACCTCAAGCAAAGTTTATTGGTTAGGGATTTGGAAGCATAGACTGCTCGTAATTTTTCCAACAACTGACCGGGATTAGTCTCTTTCAAGTAGTTATACTTGATTTCGGGTGCAATGGCAAGCCGAATTGTGCTTACCGCCTTCTTCCGTATTTGTGTCCATTTTGCCTCCTCCATATGATTTGGACTCTCTTTCAACAAAGCATTATTAATGCCTTGTTACACCAAGTAATCCTCCACGGAGCTCTTCCAAATAGCAAAGTTGATTTTTTTCATCAAACAATTGAATAAGAAACTTTCCCCCTTCACTCATTGTGTTTTTATTGTTCTTTTAACCTCACTTTCACACCCCCAAATGGCTCAAATGATCTCCCAACTCTGATACCAATTGAAAACGTACGTTACAAAGAGGTTTAACAATGAAAAACACAAAGAAAGACGATGCAAAAGAGACAAGCGTTTATGAGGTATCTTTGATACCTCCCCCTCAAATGTTTTTTCTTATATTGAACTCAACAATACAATTATAATAAACCTCTCTTATCTTAAGAACAATCTCTTAAGATCTCAAATACTAATGCAAAGTAAGAACACTCCTCTAGTTTCTAACTATGCAATAGCCCTCACAAGTATGTGTGTTTGTGGTGTTTCTTACTCTAAGAATTACACTCCCTTTTATAGATGAAGGTGGGTGTGATTCTTAGAGTCTCACATTAATCACCATAAAACACAAATAACTCCTACATTAAACTAAGATAATAAACTCAATAATAATACAACAATTAACCAAGGAATTATACTCATTTTAATGCCATAGAAACGCACCAGATTGACCCTTTAGATGCCCCCTGCCAACCTACTCGAACGAGCCATTTAGGTGCTCGAACGAGCAGGGTCTCCTGCTTCCTTATACTGTCTTCTAGTCATGCTGCTCGAACGAGCATGATAGGCGCTCGAACGAGCAGCCTTGCTGCTGCCTACTCTTCACTTGTTTCATTTTTCTTTGATCGAACAAACTTCTTCTCATGCCTTGACACGTTCAAGGCATGATTCCCTCTTTTAGTGAAGCATCATTTGCCCCACGTTAAGCATCTCATGAACCGTTCCAAACCTCAATTCACTTACACTGGATACATCCTCATCGTAATTCTTTAAAGTACAAGCTAAGGCATGTTCGAATAAGTGACTAAATTCATCATCATTATTAAGTGTTTTGGCACTTGCATTAACATCTTTTTACATATTGCATTTCCTCCTCTAGTATGTTATTCATTTTCCTACTTTTTGAAGATCAAGTATTAAGCCAAGATGCTTTTTATGCTTATTTTAGTTAACTTTGGCCAAGAAGAGTTGTAGCAAGTAGTTTTTATGAAAATATTAGATTCTTATGGAGATTGTGAAATTGATTGGAAAATAATGATACCGATGAATAATTGAATAGTTGTAACCTTAGATGTATTAAATATTTTTTGAGCACTCGTGATGTATTAGAATATATAATTATCCTTTTGGTTGATTAGATGTGCATATTGGAGATTGATGGTTATGGATAAATAACGTTAGATACTGTTTTTGTTGAAAAATGATTAAAATTGATGAAATATAAGATAATTGGTGTTCTTGAGTGAATTATGTGATTCTTGGAAGCAATGATAATGGTGAATTAAAATGTCCATTTTACTCATGTTTGAAATATAAAGGAAATTATGGAGGTTGTTAAACTTGAAGTGAAAGTTAGCAATTGTAGATCATGGTTCCACTTTCTTGATGGTTTATTGGGAATTAGATTAGTAACATGCATAATTTTAAATATTTGAAAATTTTAGAATAAAGTCTTGGTTATGGTACAGTTATTAGGCAGAGATATAACTAGTAGTGATTTTGCAACATAATATTTCATAGCTGTGGTATATTGGGAATTATATTAGCAACATACTATTATATCTAGGTAATAGTATCAAACGCTCTTGTGGTGATTTTGTTATGCTTTAGGAGACGATATTATCGAGGTACCCTTCTATTTGATAGCTGTGGGCTAGACTCGACTCCTTGAAGCATCATTTTCGGTGACTAATAGTAGTTCCTCAAAGGCTTTGGCAAAACTACTTTTCTTGGAAAATAGTTTTATTAATGTTGTTTTCAAATAGACAATTGTTAAGACGAATTGGCTATGACTTATGATTAGGGATGGTAATGGATATTAGACCT
Organism: Amaranthus palmeri; assembly: GCA_019776075.1. Lineage (NCBI taxonomy): Eukaryota > Viridiplantae > Streptophyta > Magnoliopsida > Caryophyllales > Amaranthaceae > Amaranthus > Amaranthus palmeri. The sequence goes on along the minus strand of JAAKBH010000702.1, from coordinate 102,929 downwards.
AGCCCGAAGTTGTAGATCTGTATCCATTTTTTCAAGTCTGGATCCTAAAAAATTAGACCCATCGGATTCGAGTCGGATCTGGATTCATTTGAATATAACGGGTCCGGGTCCAAATCTCTAAAAAATGCCCCAACCCGGACTCGTGGATCTGAAGGGCTCGTTTTGTTTTTATAAACCCTAAATATAACTGGGCTATGCAATGTATACCCAAAGCCCAGTTGTTGCCTGCCTCACTTAACACCCTTCCTTCCCGATCTGATTTCCTTCCCAAATCTTAATATCTCAACAATTCCTCATCCTCTCTATAGTGTTGCACCCCACAGTATCTCCAAAGTCCAATAAATCAATCAACTAACTGCACAAGACATGAAGCCAAGACCTGCACAATTGCATCCTCTCATGATCCATCCACAAGAATTGTAAGTCTATGTCAATTGTCATCTAAACCAAATATTTTAAATGAAGTAGAATGAGTGTTTTTAACGGCACATGTGCAAAAGACTCCATTTTGAAATCTTTAAGATGAAAATGTTAGTAGATTTGATGGTGAAAATCATGAAGAAACATATGAGATCAGAGTGTCAGAGGTACCTTTGTTTAGAATTACACTCGCTTAACATCCTTGTTTCATGTGTACATAAAATAAGTTGGCTGGTTTTGTGGTATTTTCTATTCCAATCTTGACTAGGAACATGAATGATCAACCTTTCTTTATTACATTATGTTATTTTGGATGAATGGTTGTGTAGGCTATGGTTGTTAGAAAGCTTGATTTATGTAAGAAATAACTTTAGTTTGTTAGTTGTGTGTTTTCTAATTTTAGGTTGTATAATGTTATCATTACTCATCAGTCAATGCATATATTTTTATCGTAATTCCAACACAATCCAAAATTACTGAAAATGCAAAATAAGCTAGACACGTTTTGGATGCGGATCTGGTAATGGATCTGCAGTATCCATGGATCCGGATATGGGATATGAAAATCTAGGCCATGGATCTAATTCTTAATCTGGGTTTTGACCATGAAAATAGATTTGGATCCGGGTCCACATGAACCCGTCCAAATCCGGCCCATTGGAATCCCTACTCATGATATATTGTTATATGGACCAATGGATCGGGCTTACGAACTGGTCATTGAAGGACTAGTGGTCGGACATCGTCTCATATTCCCTGTATTTGAAGTGAATTTTCATTTTAATACGGATTTGGTTCACCCGTGAAAGACATAGCCTTAGAGCTATGGTGTTCCTCTCAACTAAACGCCTTGTGCACACAAAGATTTATGACTAATGTCGCTTTTAAACCTTCGATTTGATTTATTTTATTTCATTTTGTTTTGGATTTCTTCTCCTCATTCAGTCAATCTAACTCTTTGTTGTTTACCTTTTTTTAGATTGCTCATAGCTTGGGTACTGATCGAGAATGTGGATCTGAAGGTGATGAGAGCATGAGGAGGATACTTTTATTATTTAACTTTGAATTACCTTTGTGGTAGACTAGTGGAACTTTGTATAACTAGTTGTTAATATGGGTATGTAGAATTGTGGACTTTTATGCTTTCATGTATATGAATTGAGGTTTACTAGTAGTTGTTGTTTTTGTATAAAATTATCACGATCGATTAACTGGAGATTGTGAACCGATTTTATATGTCTTGTTAAACGTAGTGATTTTTTTGGGTATGTGAGCTCCTGATAACTCTACTTACTTAGTCTATAGGTGAGTCAGTTTGTTACCTAAAACCTTGGAATATAGTTGTTGGAGATTTAAATGCTAAAGTTCAAATTAAATTGAAGTGAAAGTAAAAAAATAAAATTGATTTTGGAGAAAAGACATAACCTGCCACAGTTAGTTCGGAAAAGTTTCATACTCAAACAAGAAGAAATTAACAAATAAATTTATTGTTCATTTCTTGTATCCTCAAATAAGTTTTATCAAATTGAGGTTTTTTATAAGGCAAAATACTAATCTGATAAAGCGTTGATTTTAAGAGTGTAGTTTAATATTTCATCATTTATACTCGATAAATTATTGTAGAGGTTTAAGTGTCTAAGTGTTTTAGTGCGCGAATGAATTTTCTTTATAGTTACTTTGCGAGTACAAAAGTGGTGGTAGCGAAGGTGTTGCAAGGGTGCTTAACGTAGAGGAAAAGAATTTTTTTTTTTGGCAATTAAAGGAATATATTAATCCAAAAAAAATCATTAACAACCTAAGCTATAAACGGAAAAACACCTTCCTAAATACAAAAAGGAGGCACTGCCTAGAAAGACCACCACAAGTAAAACTAGCTAAACGAAGCAACAAAAAAATAACTTCTTAGCTACACAAAACCAAACGACTCAAAGGAAGGAAAAGAAGCCAAACTATACACTGATAGCCCTAAGCCAAGCCAAAATCCAACCAACAAATTACACCAAACCACCACGATCTCACGGGTGAAAACACAAAAGAAGGGGATGAGATATCGATATTCAACCGTCGCTAGACTAGGATGACTATCACAACTGCTAATACCTTTTTACCCTTGACCCAATCGCTCTCCTCAACATTGGAAGACTTATCCTGAGGCCTCTTTCTAACCACAAGTAGGGTTGACAATTCAGTCTGAATCCGACTTAAGTTCGTCTCTATCTGAGGAAAATTATTCGATTCGAGTACGAGGAAACGTCATGCGACTTCGACTCCGATCCAAGTCCGAGTTAGAGACGGATCGGAGTTGGGCTTTATTAAAAAGCTGACACTCCGACCTGACTCTGACCCTGAAAGAAATCTGACTTTGAATTTGACTTTTACACCAAGATTTTATTTCCTTTAAAACTCTAGACTTGACTAATCCAAGCTCTCTCTCATACTAATTGTAATTTTCGATTTTGAAAAACTACTTGGTATTTTTATTTAGATTAATCAATCGAAATACGACAAATCAAATCAACAGAAATAAATACGCCAAATCAAAATGCGAGAAAAAATTTTTATAAATAGTAGTACTAAGACTATTTTTCATGTAAAACTTGAATTTTTGGTACATAAGTTTTTGTTAAATTGTAGTTGAAAAATATTTTTTGTTAATTTTGTATGGTTTAAAATTATTAGTACAATATCACAACGATATTGTATAATGATAATTCGACTCCTTTGGAGGTCCGAGAGTCCGAGTCAGGGCAAACTTTGAGTATGCATAATCCGACTCCGAGTGGAGGTGGACTGAAAAAAAGTCCGACTATTATCCGAAGCAAAATTAGAGTGTGTATAATCCGAGCTGAATCCGACTCATCGTCATCCCTACCTACAAGAAAGCTAAAGAGTAATAAAAGAATAACGCATTAAAATTTATAAAGGTTAGAGAGAAATCTAAAGGAGGAGACGTAGCTCATTTAGAGGTTTGAACTTCTTATATACTTTATTTTGTATATATTTATTTAACTTTTTATTTTCATATCTACTTATTTAATTACTTAGTTTCTTAAAGACATAAAAAAACCTTAAAAAGAATTCAAAACTAGTATTAAGTGCTTTGTTAGGAACCCTAAAGCTTAACCAACAAAAATTTATTATACTCTATTCAACCCCCTTCTATAATTATCTAGGAATATTAGAGCAATCCTATTGTCAATATATAAGTGACTTTTCAGAACTTCCAAAGCTTAAACTAGGTAGAGTACAGTTACCTATAATTCTTAGAGCAATCCAATTGTAGGAAAATAGGAAATATAATAAAATAAAGATATTATTTGAAGAATATTATGTTCTAGGAAATTAAAATATTACTCATATTTAGATTATCAAGGTTATTTTGTTTCTTAATTATTTAGGTTTAGGTCAATATTTTGTTTCCTTATTTTAGTCCTTATTACTTGTATAAATAAAGGTAGTACCTCTCATTATTGTTTAATACAAACCAATTATTTAAAATTCAAATCAATCTTTATTTTCGCATAATGATTTTCTACATGGTATCAACGTCGTAAGGTTTTTCCATGACGGAAAAACTTAATCGGTCTTTTATCATTGATCATAATCGGACAAAATTGACAAAAGAAAAACCAAATCAAAAACAAACTAAACCAGGACCATGATTTCTATTGCACAAATGGCACAAATGTTACAACTTTTTCAAAAAAAATGACTCAAAAACTTGAACAACCATTCCAAATTGAAAAACTGAACTACCAAAATTACAACATGTGGTGTAAGAAATGGAAGTTGAACTTGGCGATTGGAGGATGCTCAATCATATCACCGTCATTCCCCCGACGACCGTAACTCTACAATGGAAACAAAATGATGTCAGGGTATGTCATGGATTCTTGCATAAATTAACTCTGACATTATTGACCTTATTATTTCATTCACTACTACTCTCCATGAATTATGGACATGAATTCATACTCTATACGGGTCAATTTCGCTGCCTCCTGCGAATGACCCCATCTAGTCTGAGGTCGTGCAGGGGAAAAATATAGGAGATCAGAAAGAAGAAGAAAACCTGAAACCCGAAAATAATAATCAAACCCAAAACCCAGATCAACTGCTCCGAAACCAAGGTTTAAAAGAAAAAAATTCTCAACAAAGGTACGGATAATTTGCTAGGTGTCATTGATTTTACTACCAGTGTTCACGGTGAGTTGAAGGTCGAAAATAATAAGAAAGAGCAATTTAGTTCAAAAGTGAGAATCACATATGAGACCATGAATGAGGAGAGTAATATTTTATTTTCTCATTTAATTCCTTTTTATATGGAGGCACAACATAATAAAACCCTACCCCATCAAATTCTAATGACCCATAAACCCTTTTCTTTACTCAACCCATGTTTTTCTTGATCTTTTATTCGAACTCAAAAAATTGAAAATAAATTATGACAAATTTGCCGATGAGATCATCAACATGTGCTTTGTAAAGTCAAAAGATCAACTAGCGGACTTTTTATCAAAGGCTAATTGATTCGAAGAATTAAATGTTATTGTTCAAGTTCAGTTTCGGTGATCCGGAGACCTAACTTGAGGGGGAAGTGTAGGAAAATAGGAAATATAATAAAATAAAGATATTATTTCAAGAATATTATGTTTTAGGAAATTAAGATATTTTTAATATTTAGAATTTTATGTCAATGTTATTTTATATCTTAATAATAAAATAAAGATATTATTTCAAGAATATTATGTTTTAGGAAATTAAGATATTTTTAATATTTAGAATGTCAATGTTATTTTATATCTTAATTATTTATGTTCAGGTTAATATTTTGTTTCCTTATTTTAGTCCTTATTACTTGTATAAATAGAGGTAGTACCTAGGGATGGCAATGGGTCGGACTCGGCTTGGACTATCCACCCTGCGAGTTTGCTCCGAATAAATCCCGGACTATTTTTTTCAGCCCACCTCCACTCGGAGTCGGAGGATGCATACTCCAACATTGCTCCGACTCGGACTCTCGGACATCCGGCGGACTTCGGATTATTATCAAGATTTATTTTTAACGATACTACATTTATGATTTAAAAGCACGAAAAAATTAATATAGATTAGTCTTCAAATTCAACTTTAATAAGAAATATTAGTCTTGCAATTACAATAAGTCAATAAACAAAATAGTCCTTAGTTCCCTAAAATTACATTAACAAACATTTTTTTTTGAAATGACATTAGAAATTACGTAAATGATAAAGTCTTCAATTCTTCATGCTTAACATTACAACATCATTCTTCTTCTATAGCTTCTACATCCTCGTCTTCATAAATCGGGGCATATTGAAGGGGAATTACTTTAGCGTCTACAAATTAGAAATAACAAGATTAATAAATAATATAATTATATAATTTCTTAATTGTACGTACTGATGTAAAAAAATTAAGTACCTTTGAATTCCATACGACTCCAACTTTGAAGGCACATCAAAGCTTCGACAGTCTCAGGAAGAAGCCTACTACGATGAGGTCCAATAACTCTACCACTAGTGCTAAAAGCACTCTCAGAAGCAACAGTTGAAATAGGCATTGCAAGTTGAATTTGTTTTCATCCACCACAAGTCTTTCCTCCTCCAAATATATCTCTAATTCACATTTGCGTGGCTTTTTATTTGGTTGGCTAGAAACATGCTTTTCCCATAAGCCCTCAACATCACTTGAATCATCAATTATCCTCTTATTATACATGTTTGAATGTGATGACGGTGAAAAAGGAGTAAAAGTTTCATTAGGCACTGTCTCATATTCATTAACCAAATCCTTCAAAATCGTTAATATCCTTTCACATTCTAATGTAGCAGTATCTTCACAAAGAAGTTCAAAGAAAAAGATACACATTCAAATTATCTTCTTGGATCCAATATTGTAGCCACAGACAACATGTCGTTAACCACTTCCCAATACTTATCAAACTTTAAAGGGATATTCTACTTGGTAAGCACCAAGTATAGTGAAATCCACAAACTAGCTATTCTTGTTTGCAAATCTACCAAATAGCACTCAACTATTGCAAATACATTTGCCGTAGCTATATTAGGGCAAAAACGTTAAAGTACCGTTAAGTTATGAAATTACTTATTTACCCTTGTTTTATTTCTTAAATAGTAGGTCTTCTTCTTCCTGGTTTCAGCCCCTTTGCCTTGAATGCCATTGTTGCCATGAATTTAAGCTTGAAGAAGTATCACAAAACCCACTTTAATCTTCCAATCCTGGTTTCAGCCTCTTAGAATTCCTTATCTAGTGAGCACTAGCAGCAAGACAGTAAACACCATTATAGGCTTGAGCTTCCGATTTCAGAGCAAAAATGGCTGCCTTTTCACCAATCTCCCTGTCCTTGGTTGAACCCAACTCATTCTCTCTTCTTCCTTATCTTTCTACCACCTCACAAAAACCCTTTTCCCTTTCCTTTCAACGTTACATTCGCTTCAACCACATTTACCCTCTTTATTGTTCTTCAAGTATTACAATTGAAACCCAAAAATCTGAATCAACCCAAGAAGAACAAGAGTTTTCTCGAACAAGATTATTTGCCCAAAATGTACCTTGGTCTTCTACTGCTGATGACATTCGTGCTTTGTTTCAGAACCATGGAACTGTTCTTGCTGTTGAGGTTTTTAATTCTACCCTTTTTCTTAATTTTTCGCGCTTTTTAAATTTTTTTTTTCAAATTTTCACAACTTTTGATTGTTTAATGGTAGTTATCGATGCATAATATGACAAGGAATAGGGGATTGGCATTTGTTGAGATGGGTTCTATCGAAGAATCTGCTGCAGCTCTTGCTAAACTAGAAGCTTTTGTAAGCACCTATTTTCTCTCTTTTCATCCTTTTTATTTATTGAATTTATTATTACTTTATTTCTGTGAAAATGATGACTATGTATAATATGCTAATTTTACTTATTTTCAAATTACTGATTGAAAATTTCAGCTTTGGATGTCTATGATGACATGTGGAATATGTTACTCGATTTAGACTTAGTGTAATGCTTATTTGCTTTGATGAAGCAGCCTGGCTGTTCCAGACACAATTAAATCAACACAAATATGACTTGTGCTGAGGGATTGTAATTGCTATCTAGCTTTTTTTCCATGACCACTGCGAAATGAACACACTAACATAGTAGATTGTTGGTGGAGTGAGTAAACCATAGGTTGGTAGAAAACTGTATCATACCCCATGTCATGGCCGTTAGGAAGGTCATTTCCTTTTCTGCCTTTTCCATGATGAAAATAGATTGGGATTGGAAGATTGAAGTGGGTTTTGTGATACTTCTTCAAGCTTAAATTCATGGCAACAATGGCATTCAAGGCAAAGAGGCTGAAACCAGGAAGAAGAAGACCTACTATTTAAAAAATAAAACCAGGGTAAATAAGTAATTTCATAACTTAACGGTACTTTAACGTTTTTGCCCTAATATAGCTACGGTAAATGTATTTGCAATAGTTGAGTGCTATTTGGTAGAATTGCAAACAAGAATAGCTAGTTTGTGGATTTCACTATACCTGGTGCTTACCAGGTAGAATATCCCAACTTTAAAATCCTTGCTTTACCCATAGACTCAATTACTATATTTCCACAACACAACCATCTTCTTAAGCTGAGCCCTATTTCACATAATTTTTTAAAGTAAAGATTGGCAGTAGGATACTTTTTACCGGAAAAAGCCTCAGTTGTCCTACTAAACAACGCCAATTTTTCTTAAATGTCACTTGCCATTTTCCACTCTTCTTTACTCGGTAACCTAAACTTTTCTTTTCCACTTTTTCCAACCTTAGTTTCTAACCTAGTAAATGCATCTTTATATAAAAGAGCAACTTGCAACATATCGGAACATGAATTCCATCTAGTCTTACAAATCTAGTTGTAGTTTTTTAGTAATAGGAATTCTACAATAATTGCAAGCATCTTCAAACATCTCGTATCTATTTGGCGATGAAGTGCAAAAGGCAACTACACTTCGGACTTTTTCAATTTCACCACTAATTATTTCTAAACCATCTTGAACAACCAAATTCAAAATATGTGCACAACATCTCATATGCAAAAAAGAGCCATATAACATAAGCTTAGAAGGTTGAAGTTTCTCAAGCAAAACATCTACAACAACATCATTAATTTGTTGTGCAATTATCAAGGGTAATGGTAGAAATCTTTTCATCCAAGTTAAAACTTTTCAAGCATTCAACCAAGGTCTTGCTTATTGTGTACTTGTTGTGTGGGCATGGTAAATAAAGAAACCTAATCAACATCATATAGAATCAAATAAGATTGTAGACCTAATATTATAACATATTGTTTGATTAAAGTAAAGGAAAGATACTTGATAAGTTGATTCTGCAAAATCCAATCATCGTCAATATAGTGTGCTGTCACAGCCATGTACCCTTTTCTTTGATTGGTGCAAGTCTACATCTTACTTGTGAAAGCAATCCTTGATTTGTTCCTCGCTAGAACCTTTTCTAACCGACGTCCTTCTTCATTTTATTCCTTAAATATATCGGCTTTTACTGTGTTTCTTGAGATCACTTTAAAATCAGGATTCAAACTATTAGAGTATCTCTTAAATCCAATATGATCAACCATAGCAAGAAGATACTCATGATTCACAATCATGCTAACTAATGCATTTCTAGAATATTCTTGTTTTAACTTGTATTTGCTATCAATTCCTGACATATTAGGAGAGTCCTTCATAGTTGGTTTCAAAAGTTGTTGTTTCACATCAACATAGGTTTTCACTTTCAAACATCTTTTCAAATGATCCTTTAGATGTCTGGTTCCATTTTTACCACCACCAGCAAACAATTTCTTACAACCACTACATTTTGCTTTCATTTCTTTACCAACTTGTACTTGAGTACACTAGTGGAAAAAAAGCTATTTGCAGCGGTTTTTTTCCCCGTTATAGGTTGCAGTTTTGACCCGCAGCATTTGTAATAGCAGCAGATGAGAAATTGTTATTGGCTGTGGTCCTAAAAACCTGATAACCGGTTTCTAACGCGTCGTTTAACGCTAGAAACCTAAGTTAATCAAACACATTTATAAAACACCCTAGTTACAACTATAGCGAGTATAGAGGTAAGTTTGGGGATCGAACCACAAGGAACAAGGGTTAGCAAGATTGAGTGCTAGGTGTAGATGAAAGAGGTGTGTATGTAGGTGGGTGTTTGTGAACTAAACTAATGAAAGCAAATAAACAAGATTAAGATAGCAATAAGAGACAAACGGGGTTGGTGAGGATTCACCCTAGGTCGATACTATGTTCCCATACAAGCTAAGTCAAGGGAGATTGAGCAAGGCTCAATAGAGACACTCAAGATGACATGGGGAAGTTGATGACATATAGTCAATACGAACGACCCATAATCGCCCTATGTCTCACAAGGGAGTGGCAGGACAAGATATGTATCGAATATCAATCATTCAAACCAAAACAACCTCAACCCTAATCTAGCATATGAACAACATTCACCAAACCTAGGGTTTCACCAAACCAAAACCCCTAAGAAATCTACTCTAGCATGCTTGGAATGAAAACAACAAAGAACAAGGAAGAAAACATGATTGAAAGCATTAGGGCAAGAGAGAAACTAACAAATATGAAAGATAGAACAAGAAATCTAACTACCCACTAATCTAGAAAGCAATAACCAAAGCAAGAACAAGTTTTGAAAGCAATAGAACAAGATTCAAGGCATTAAATGAAGCATGAAAGGAGAAAAGCATTAAATGACATGAATGAACCATAAACAAAGTAAATGAAAGCAATAAAGAGTAAATGAAAGATAAACTTACATAAACCAAAGTGCTAGAATGAAAGGAATTGAAATTACAATGCTTGAAATGTAAATGAAAGCATAAAAATCTAATTCTAGGGTTTGGAATTGAAGAAAACAATAAATTGATGTTCTTAATGGTAGAGGGTGTTTCTATCCATCAAGGCATAGGGTTTAAGACCCTAAAAGTGCCTTTTTATAGGCTACAAAAGTTGGGGTTAAAAGCCCTAGAAGGTCCCACAAAAATAAGCTTAATCGAAGAAGTGCTGCGCAGGAATTGGCTAAATTCGCCCGAAGGAAGCATCAGGTTCGCCCGAATGGGCCAGATTCGACCGAATCTGGACCCAATTCGACCGAATTTGAGTCTGATGAAATGCTGACTTGGGCTCTTGGTGTTGGCTTCGACCGAATTTGATGGCCATTCGACCGAATCTAACCCTATTCGACCGAATGGGCTAGATTCGGTATTTCCAGAGAGTTTGAGCTATGAACTTGGGTATGGCATGGTCCCTTTGACCGAATGGACTCGAGCTTCGACCGAATGTGGACCCGAAGGCCACTATGAAGCTTCAAACCACCTTCAAACGATCTCCGATCTTTGCGATACTTTCGGGGATGACCCGAAACACTTGTGGGAGCCTCGAAACGCGTGCCACTCCTTCGACTTTGGCGTTTAAACCTCAAACTAACCCGAAATGCCTCGAAACGAGCTCCGATCTTCTTGATATCTTCGGGGATGACCCGAAACACATGTGGGAGCCTCGAAACGCGTGCCACTCCTTCGACTTTGGCGTTTAAGCCTCAAACTAACCCGAAACGCCTCGAAATGAGCTCCGATCTTCTTGATATCTCCGGGGATGACCCGAAACACATGAGAACACCTCGGAATGCGTTCATTTCCTTCGACTTTGATATCTAAGCCTCGAACTCAACCCGAATCACCTCGAAATCTCCCGAAAACACCTGAAATGATCTCTAAACACCATGGAGACAAGATCAAGGTAAAATCGAGTGTATAGAGCATAAAACAATATAAAAACACCGAGATAAGACACCAAAGTGAGGCTATAAATGTGCTCTAAATCGAGCACATCAACACCCCCAAGCTTAGCCTTTGCTAGTCCCTAGCAAAGAGACTAGGTAGGAACAACGTGAAAGCACATGGGCACCCAACAAACAAACTAACTACAAAAGCAAAACAAAACTAAACTATGAAAGCAATAAAACCTAATACTCACTGTCGTAGGAATCACGGTCGCACTTAGCACGTACGACAAGCCCTTTAAACCTCAAGGTCTCCCAAAGAGGACGAGTAAGGTCTCGTGAGGGTTTTCAGAAGGAGACCCACAAATCCAAAGCAAACAATCATGGTGAGCGGAGAACAAAACAATACAAGCATGTGCATGGGCAAAACTCTTCCCTAGCCAAAGGTGTGCAAGTACAATGGTCTCAAAGAGCGCAATACCAAAGAGAACGACAAATTCCACAAGCTTGAGATCACTAGGGCAAGCAACAACACAGGCTATGCCACCCACTACCTAAAGAGGTCACAAGTCTACACTCCCCGGGTAATTTCTCAAAAGATGTGAGAAATATGCAATAACGCTCATGTGTTTGATTATGGTTCGTGTTTCGCTCAAAATCATCCGACTAAAGATGAGTCGGGAATCAAACACCTAATAGGGGAGAATCATGGGGATTGTGTCATATCTAACTCCAGCACAGAACAGACTAATCGGACCAAGTCGAACAGGTTAGCACAAAGGGTTGTAATGTTGGCTTAGGGTTAAGGGGGGATACATTTGGGAATGTGGAGCTAAGTAGAGGATAGCAAGTGATCCTAAACAAAATACCCACAAACATCTCATAACAAACCAATGAAAACCATATCCAACAATCAACAATAACCCAATAACATGTAAGCACAATGATCTCCATCATCAAACACTATCAAAACATGTAAAATCTAATAAACACAAGTGTCTCCAAGCTCATCTCCCAATAATATAACGACCTTCTCACTCACATGAATATGTATGTGTATAAAAACTCAATGAGAAACAAGAGAGAGGTCTCCTCAAAACATAGGATGTGTGTGAATAATATCAATGAAAGCATGGGAGGAAATAGGAGAGAAATAATAAGAGCTGGATAAGAAATGAGTGGAGTCATGAAAACCAACAACCATAATATCACAACCAACAACCTACTCATCAATGTAACACACAACAACCCCACCATCACAAAGCTATCCTCTAGGTAAAAAGAGGGAATATTTGGCTCATGTGGAGGCTAAATAATGTGGTTACAAAAGAAAAAGGAAAAGGCAAAAACTTGGCTCATCCTAAAGTCAATTGCGTTCAAGGTAGGCTATTTGGCTATGTAGTTAGATTCTAGCGAACGTGTTATCATCCCTGGTCTCAAGAAAAGTCGACTATACTGGAGAAGAACCGACACAATACTTAGATCCCCTAACTAGCACTCATGATGAATGGAACTCGCAAGGAGTCCAAGAAGGCTCAATCCTCACGGCTAGTCGAAATGCGCCTCTAAAGGTAGACAACCAAGCCACAAACCAAGCAAACCCCAATTCCCCCAAGCTATGTGGAAAACAGTCGAACTCTAGGTCCCAAAACAGGCACAAGGCTAAGGAAATACGAGTTTGCATAAGGACGTGAAATGTGCACAACAGAAGCTTGCATGTAAGTCTCACAACTCAACCATTTATTGAAAGCAAGGATAAAACACGACTATACAACCTAAACATGAAACTATACAAACTAAACAAGACAAAAACTAAACAAACTAAACATGCGAAAAACTAAAAGAAAAACTAAGCAATAGTTACAATAATGCAAATCTTTCGGGATTTTGAAAGCGTAAGCGCATCCTCCCCCAAGCTAGCTCAAGAGCCGTCTCGGCGATGGGGAAGGCGAAAGAAAAACCAAAAGAACGAAAGATAGGCATTATTGGAACTAAAGAAAACAAAGCAAACATCATGCAACAACAAACACCGGGTTATCTCCCGCAAGTACTTTTGTTTAACGTCGTTAAGTTCGACGCAACAGCTAACCACCAGCTCAAACAACAAATGAAAAGCTAGGGAAAGAAACCATACCTGAGCTAGGAGCGGACTCACTCCTAGCATCACCATCACCTCGAACGTGGTGACCCAAAACTCTCCACCTTGCAATAGTGGAGGAAGTAAACAATGTAGAACCGGGGTCACCGGGATGAAAGCTCAAACATGGGGCTCCCCCAAGCTTAGGTGGAGCCATCTTCTTCTTTTTGTATTCTTTTTTCTTTCTTTTTCTCACCCGCTTCCTTTTGCGGGGTTGCTTGTCAATGCCATCAACCTCTTCATCATTTTCGGAATGCACAAGAACAAACTTCTCCTTCTCAACATCAACCAACTTCTTCTCTTCCTCATCAATCTTCACCTCATTACAAATCATCAAAACATCATGCATATGGGCATCAAGAACATCAAGCCCTCCAACCTTATCATCATTGGGATCATCAACCACATCTAGAGAGAAAAGTTGCTCGACCATGGGCTCCTTTGGAGACTTAGCAAACCCAAAAACCGCTTGCTCATTGGGCACCCTTATAGTAATAGTTTCGGCTTCACAATCAATAAGGGCACCCAAGCTCTTCAAAGCATCTCTCCCAAGAATGAGGGGAGTGTAGGGGTCTTCCACCATATCAAGGACTACAAAATCGCATGGGACAACAACGCTTCCTACTTGGATTGGAAGATCCTCAAACTCCCCACATGGCACTTTAATGCTCCGGTCGGCAAGTTGGATGGATTTCTTGGATGGTGTAAGCTTGAAAGGAAGGTGCTTAGCAATACTCATCGGCATTAGGCTAATAGAGGCCCCCAAATCGGCAAGTGCTCCCTTGGGCTTTTTGTTCCCAAGGGTAACGGGTAATACAAAGGGTCCTCTAGCCTTTTCTTTCTTCGCCCAAGTGCCTTGAACAATGGCACTTACTTGCTCCGGTAAATTAACAACCTCACTTTCAAGCCTCTTTTTGTTGCCCAAGAGTGACTTCAAGTACTTGGCATATTGAGGCATTTGCTCCATTGCCTCTAAGAACGGGATTTTCATTTCCAATCGCTTCATATGCTCAAGAAACTTGAGAAATTTGGCTTGCATTTGCTTTTCCACCACCTTATATGGGAAAGGAAGGGGTGGGCCACTTTGGCGTTCACGAGCTCGCCACTCTTGCATTTTCTTCCAATTATCCTCTTGCTCCAACTTCTCTTTTTCTTTCACTTCATCTCTCTTCTCAATCTCCTCTTCTTTCTTGTCCTCAAAAATTTCCTCAAGAGTCTCTTCTTCACCCTCTCCCCCAAGCTCATGCTCAACATCCTCTTGTAAATCACTACCCATTGGAGTACCATCACCCAAATTATCACTCAAAGCTTCACTTGGACCCGGATAGGAAGAACCCGATCTTAGGAAGATCGCCTTGCATGTGTGGTGGTTTGATGGTTGGTTGGGAGGTGGAGGTTGGGTGGATGGGTTAGGTTGAGGGTTGGATGGGAATAGCATAGGTGGAGGTGGTTGGGCTAATTGTGCAAGTTGGGCCTCCAAATTCTTTTGTTGGGTTTGGAGTTGAGCCATTTGAGTGATCAAAGTTTGATTGAGTTGGGCCAAGGTGCTCAATTGGGTGGTCATGAAGTCTTGGTTAGGAATGGGGTTAGGAGGTGGTTGGGTGGCTTGGTAAGATTGATTGGGGTTGGGTCGTGGCACTTGCGGGAAAGGCTTGTTACCATTGGGCCTAGGAAAACTACCACCGGCTTGATTGTAGTTGTTGTAGCCTTGGTTGAAGTTTCCTTGACCATTGTTAGGATTGAAGGGTGGTCGGGAGGCCGGATTGTTGAACAAAGTGTATTGAGAGTACCCTTGACCTTGGTTCCCATAACCCATAGCCGCTACATGTTCGGGAATGCCCCCAAACCCATCAAAATTCGTTGCTTGGGCCCCTTCATAAGCACTTGACCCATAGTCAACCGATGCCACATGATCCGGACTTCTTCCCCCACAATAGGATGCATCATGATTAGTACCCCCACAAATTCGGCATGAGAAACGTTTCGCTTCATTAGCGGCGGAGACATTGGAGCTTGCTTGGGCTAGTTTAAGCTCGGACAACTTCTTATCCATCATGGCTTCAATTTTTGCACCAATTGAATCAAGGCTTGCACCATTGACCATGCCCCTTTGTTGCTTACTCCCCCTTGCACCACCCCAAGTGCTATTCTTGGCAACCTCTTCGATCATACCCTTCACACGGTCGCATGGGATTTTTGAGAGTTGCCCACCGACCGCGGAGTCTAGTAGTGCCTTAGTCGAATCATCGAGCCCGTCGTAGAAGAAGGTATTCAAATGGTTTTCCCCATATTCATGATGGGGGCAAGCTCGGAGCATACCCTTAAATCTAGTCCAAGCGGCACATAGGCTCTCATCATCCTCTTGTGTGAATGACGCGATCTTTTTGCGCCAATCTTGCGTGCGGTTTGTAGGATAGAACCTTTCAAGGAACGCCGTTCTCAATTGCTCCCAAGTAGTGATGGAGTTGGGCTCTAAGCATTTATACCAATCCTTGGCGTCCCCCGCTAGACTAACCGAAAAGAGGCATAACTTGATGTAATCGGGGTGGTTAGGGCATTGAGGTATGAACCTACAATTCTCCGTGAATGCCTCCAAGTGTATGAGAGGACATTCGTTTCTTAGCCCGCAAAATGGGTTTTCCTTAACCATCCTTGTGTTTTGCGGGTCTATGCGGAAGTTCGGTGGGGCGTTCGGTAGTACCACGGCCTCTTGGAACTCTCTTGAGCCCGGGGTCCCAAATTGCCCAAATAGTGGTTGATTTTCGGCCATTGGAGGAGGTGGATTGGGCCTAGACGATTGACGTGGAGTAGGAGGAGGAGATCGTCTAGTGACCCTTTGTATCTCGGGATTATAAGGAACAAGTTGTAGCTGTGATCTCCGTGTGCTATAGGACATGCAAACAACACTAGAAACCAAGCGTAAGCACTGACAAGCAAGAATTATTTAACAAAAACTAAAGAAAGCAATAAAATGGACTACACAAGCACAAAAGCTAACTATAACGCCTTGTCCCCGGCAACGGCGCCATTTTGATAACCGGTTTCTAACGCGTCGTTTAACGCTAGAAACCTAAGTTAATCAAACACATTTATAAAACACCCTAGTTACAACTATAGCGAGTATAGAGGTAAGTTTGGGGATCGAACCACAAGGAACAAGGGTTAGCAAGATTGAGTGCTAGGTGTAGATGAAAGAGGTGTGTATGTAGGTGGGTGTTTGTGAACTAAACTAATGAAAGCAAATAAACAAGATTAAGATAGCAATAAGAGACAAACGGGGTTGGTGAGGATTCACCCTAGGTCGATACTATGTTCCCATACAAGCTAAGTCAAGGGAGATTGAGCAAGGCTCAATAGAGACACTCAAGATGACATGGGGAAGTTGATGACATATAGTCAATACGAACGACCCATAATCGCCCTATGTCTCACAAGGGAGTGGCAGGACAAGATATGTATCGAATATCAATCATTCAAACCAAAACAACCTCAACCCTAATCTAGCATATGAACAACATTCACCAAACCTAGGGTTTCACCAAACCAAAACCCCTAAGAAATCTACTCTAGCATGCTTGGAATGAAAACAACAAAGAACAAGGAAGAAAACATGATTGAAAGCATTAGGGCAAGAGAGAAACTAACAAATATGAAAGATAGAACAAGAAATCTAACTACCCACTAATCTAGAAAGCAATAACCAAAGCAAGAACAAGTTTTGAAAGCAATAGAACAAGATTCAAGGCATTAAATGAAGCATGAAAGGAGAAAAGCATTAAATGACATGAATGAACCATAAACAAAGTAAATGAAAGCAATAAAGAGTAAATGAAAGATAAACTTACATAAACCAAAGTGCTAGAATGAAAGGAATTGAAATTACAATGCTTGAAATGTAAATGAAAGCATAAAAATCTAATTCTAGGGTTTGGAATTGAAGAAAACAATAAATTGATGTTCTTAATGGTAGAGGGTGTTTCTATCCATCAAGGCATAGGGTTTAAGAACCTAAAAGTGCCTTTTTATAGGCTACAAAAGTTGGGGTTAAAAGCCCTAGAAGGTCCCACAAAAATAAGCTTAATCGAAGAAGTGCTGCGCAGGAATTGGCTAAATTCGCCCGAAGGAAGCATCAGGTTCGCCCGAATGGGCCAGATTCGACCGAATCTGGACCCAATTCGACCGAATTTGAGTCTGATGAAATGCTGACTTGGGCTCTTGGTGTTGGCTTCGACCGAATTTGATGGCCATTCGACCGAATCTAACCCTATTCGACCGAATGGGCTAGATTCGGTATTTCCAGAGAGTTTGAGCTATGAACTTGGGTATGGCATGGTCCCTTTGACCGAATGGACTCGAGCTTCGACCGAATGTGGACCCGAAGGCCACTATGAAGCTTCAAACCACCTTCAAACGATCTCCGATCTTTGCGATACTTTCGGGGATGACCCGAAACACTTGTGGGAGCCTCGAAACGCGTGCCACTCCTTCGACTTTGGCGTTTAAACCTCAAACTAACCCGAAATGCCTCGAAACGAGCTCCGATCTTCTTGATATCTTCGGGGATGACCCGAAACACATGTGGGAGCCTCGAAACGCGTGCCACTCCTTCGACTTTGGCGTTTAAGCCTCAAACTAACCCGAAACGCCTCGAAATGAGCTCCGATCTTCTTGATATCTCCGGGGATGACCCGAAACACATGAGAACACCTCGGAATGCGTTCATTTCCTTCGACTTTGATATCTAAGCCTCGAACTCAACCCGAATCACCTCGAAATCTCCCGAAAACACCTGAAATGATCTCTAAACACCATGGAGACAAGATCAAGGTAAAATCGAGTGTATAGAGCATAAAACAATATAAAAACACCGAGATAAGACACCAAAGTGAGGCTATAAATGTGCTCTAAATCGAGCACATCAAAACCGCAGCCTATGGACCATTTTAAGAGCAAAAAAAGAAGACTAAAGGTTGCGGTTGTTTAAAAAACCGCAGCCTTTAGTGCCTATTTTTTCTTAATTTCGTTTTATACTAATTGCAAGAACAAATACTAAATGTAAATGATGCAAGAACAAATTAAGAACATTAAGAACAATTTTCGTATATACATATAAAAAAAATCAAACATAAAGAAATACAAAATACAAAAAACGAAATATAACAAAACTGGAGATCTAAACAATAAAATAAACAAAATATAACAAAATATAAAGAAATCGATATTCAATTTAACAAAATACAAATTCACCAGTATCGATCTTCAATTTCAACAGCATTTTACTAGATCTAGTATAAAAAATTAAAAATACAAAAACAAAATCTACAATGACATTAACCATCTTTTTCTTGGATTATTTTGAAGAAGAGACGAAATCTGCATATAAACAAAAACAACATAAATTTTTCTTGAATAAAATTTGCATATAAACAACAACAAAAAAAAAACGAAATTTGCATATCAAAAACAAATAAAAAACAAAAAGTCTGCATTTAAACAAAAACGAAAATTTTCTTGAATGAAATCTTACCTTGCTCAAATTCGAATCACTTCATAACTTGTTTGTTGATCTTTATTCTCCATTATTTATCTGAATTACACCCTTCTTTATTAATCCCACTAAAAAAACCCTTACTTCATCATCGTTAAATTCATCCCAAAATAAATTCTTTTTTAATAATCAACAAAGATTGATCGAAAAAAGGAGGAAATGAGAGAGAAAAAGAAATTAGGGTTTAAAATATAAAGAGAAAATGAGAGAGAAAAAATAGATGTGAAAAGAATGGCTGAATATCAGCTGCTGAAGGAGAGAAAAAAAAATTAGGGTTTGGCAGTGATGGATGAATACCACGTGGTACTATATATAATGGGCTTTTTAAAGACTTATTGACTGCGGACTATTCAAAACCGGAGCCATTAACCTTTTTTTTGAAAATTGAGTTATTGGCTGCAGACATGGGCTAAACTATAGCCTATGAGTATTTTTTTTTAAGTTATGGCTATTGGCTGCGGACATGGGCTAAACCGCAGCCAATGAGTATTTTTTGTTAAATTATGGATATTGGTTGCAAACATGGGCTAAACTGCAGCCAATGAGTAATTATTTTTTTAAATTATGGCTATTGGCTACATTTATCTAAAACCCGCAGCCAATTAGCAGCAGCCAATACGTTTTTTTCCACTAGTGGTAAAATGTTTCCATACAGCAGAAGTAAGTTTTCTACCATTAGCACCAATAATACAACCCTCTCCACATTCAACATCTTCACTAATTTCTAAATTAATTGTTGGAGTGATAGGAGTTTTCGGACTAGGTATTTCATCCTCAAAGTCCATCCCTGTTTGAATAAAAGAACAACAATTATATACTACTAAAAAACCAACAACAAACTCTTAAATCAAATTTATCAACAAAATACAATCAATATCTTAAAATCAAAATCCCTACATTATATAGTACTCAAGATGATTAAACCTAACAAAATGAGTAAACCTAACACAATCCATATCTTAAAATCAAAAACCCTACATTATATACTACATTAAATTCAAAAACACAACAATTATATACTACTTTATTAAAATCAACATCTTTATTCAACAACAAAATAAACAAAATAAACAACAATATCTTAAAATGAAAAACCAACAACAATATCAACAAAATCAACAAAATAAACAACAATATCTTAAAATCAAAAACCCTAACAAAATCAACATCTTTATTAAACAACAAAATAAACACAATTAAAATCAACAAAATCAACAATAAAATCAACAACAAAATCAATATACTACATTATCATCAACAACAAATTCAACAAAATCAACATCTCACTTGTGCAGTTGTGCCGTCAATTGAAGTTGGGGTTCGTTCCTTGCGGTGGCCGGTGGGGTTCGTTCCTTGCGGTGGCCGGCAATGGCAAATGGAATCACTTGGAAATAGTTGGAATGGAGTTGGAACTGGGTACTTGGGTAGCCGTCACTCAATGCTCAATGGCTTGGCAAATGGAAATCAGGAAATGGAATTAGGTCTTAGGGTTTTATTTTATTCTTAATTTTTATGTTAAAATAAATCAAGGGCTAAGATTAAAACAATGTTGAAATCAATGGTAAGAATCCAAAATTTATGTGACATTCATAGTTGTATGTGATTGGTTATTCCATGTTTTTAAGGATTGATGTGGTGGACAATATCAAAACCATTCATTCATCCACATTACATTCATCAATGGCTTAAATTTTATTAAGGAAAATTTGCCAAGAATAACCCCAACTATCACCCGTTAGCCAAAAGTAATCCCAACTATCGATTATTTTTTAATAATCCTAACTATTCATCGAATTTGCTCAAAATAGTCCCACACCCTCAATTGGGTGATATTGTAGTTGCTTCGAATTTGAGCGGGGATAATGTTCCTGATTATGATGAAAGTGAAGAAGAAGGGACACAAGTTGCGAATGCGCACACAGATTAGAAGAAATTCAAATGGTACTGTGAGACTACTTTGAGCAAATTCGATGAATAGTTAGGATTATTAATAAATAATCGATAGTTGGGAGTATTTTTGGCCAACGGGTGATAGTTGGGATTATTTTTGGAAAATTTTCCTTTTATTAATGGTAAAATACAATTTTAATATCTTAAAAAAGCTAATTAGCAAGAAAATTGAATAAGAATTATGTATAATTATGAGGTTATTAGTGGTTTAAATATAATTAAATAAAATTAAATTTGTTATTAGTGGTTTAATTTCGTTTCATTATAATAATTGATAACTTACAATTTAACAACATAGTTTCAAGTCTATATAACTCTATTAGACAAGTTTCAACTTCCAATTAAATCTTTATTAAACAATTGATTAAGTATCTAATTCATTAATATTGATTAGTATATAGACTAATACTATATTTCTAATAATTTATTTTAGTTAGTTTTAGGTTTTATTATACTTAAATAACTTTAAAAGTCAAAACTATGTAAGACTATAAGTATTAGAAATATAGTATTAGTCTATTAGAAATATCGTATTAGTCTGTTAGAAATATAAGTATAATCAAAACAATCAATTAAACTATTATAGACTAATAATATATTTCTTTTTCTTTTTGAAAAACGATACGAAACAAATAAATTAACTGGAAAAATCAGAGTACACAATGTCAGATATCCACGTAGGCCCACCATCGTGCCAAACGTTACAACATATATACTAAATAGAGCCCATTTGGCCAATCGATGGGCAACTTGATTAGCCTCCCGGAAACAAAAATTAAAACTATGATCCGACACGCCGGAAACAATATGGAGGATGTTGTCAACCATAATTTGTGAATGAAAATCTCTGGATAACCGACCTTGGAGAGCTTTGACAACTACCTGAGCATCCCCTTCAAAAATCATCGAGCCCCACTGTTGGTCCTTGGCAATCTCGACAGCCCATTTGAACGCCTCCAGCTCGGCACGTTCAATGGAAATCACCGGCCATGAAGATTTGGTAGCCGCCAATAAAACCTTGCCCTCATTGTTACGGGCAACCATGCCTAAACCGATTCTATCATCCACTTTGTTAATACCAGCATCAATATTTATCTTGATGGACTCCTCAGTAGGGAAGTCCACTTGGTAAACCGACATGGGCCATTTATACTGGGCTCAATTAAATTGGCCTTCCTAAATTCCTTAAGAAAAATTGTGCCTTATCGTAGAACCTTGATATTGATTCCATACTTTCCTAGCCCACGAACAATTGAGTAATACATGTTCTCCATTTTCGGTTAGACCGCACCGCTTGCAACGCCCCATGTTGTCCAAATTCACGATCCCTTTGCTCCTTAGATTTGCCCCATGAGGAAGAATGTCCCACGCGGCTCGCCATATCGGGTCATAACCTATAGAACAAAACGCATGCATTAGGTTGTTAAAGGCTAAGTTATAAACATCACGAACACGGAAAATACCATCCGTGCTAGCCGCCCAAACTCGGCTATCCAACTCATTTACCAAGCTTATCTGAGTTTGGACAATACGATCCATATCTATCGCAAGAAAAATATCCTTGATTAAATCCAAGGGCCAAGAATGACTTTCTTTATCCAAAAGAAAGTCAATCGTAGCCTCGGGACCAAGGACGCAAGGAGGAGAAATAATTCTCCCTGTACCCCCACCACGCAACAAAGCATCCGACCAAATTTTAATGCTACTACCATCTCCAACTCTCCACCGGACGCCAAGATTAAGAATCGGACGTGACCCCAAAATACTACGCCAAGCAAAACTAGGATGGGGGACCCAATTTTGAGTCCCAAATCGAAGACGAAGGAAAATAACGAGCTTTGAAACACTTGGCTAAAAGGGAATTGGGGAAACAATGCAATCTCCATAATTTTTTGGATAAAAGAGCTTGATTAAAGAGATTAAGATCCCTAAAACCAAGCCCACCCTCACTCTTGGGCCTACAAACATCTTTTCATGCCTTCCATGGAATTCCCCGATCAGAATTGGAAGTCCCCCACCAAAAATTCCTAATGATTCTTTCAACCTCATCACAAAACGACTACAGGAGACGAAAACAACTCATCGTGTAGGTAGGAATGGCTTGAGCGACAGCTTTGATGAGTATTTCTTTTCCGGCTTTAGATAGTAATTTTTCCTTCCACCCTTTCAATTTATTCCAAATCCTATCTTTTATGCCAGAAAAAGAATTTTTTTTAGATCTTTTAAATAAAGTGGGAAGCCCTAAATATTTCTCATGACTCAAAACCACTTTGAATCCCAAGACGGTACTAATATGATTCTTGAGCCCCGAAGAAAGACATTTTGCTAAATGAGACTTCGCTTTTTTCAAGATTGACCATCTGCCCAGAAAGATACTCATATTCTTTCAAGATTCCCAAAATGACTCTGGCCTCATTTTCCGATGCTCGAGCAAAAATCATAGAATCTTTAGCGAAAAAAAGATGTGAGACCAACGGAGCGTTCCGAGCCAAAGAAATACCATGAAGCCTTTTATTCTCATGAGCCGCCTTAAGAAGCATGCTAAGACCCTCCGCACAGATCAAGAATAAATAAGCCGACAATGGGTCCCCTTGACGAAGCCCCCTCTTAGGAATAACAATCTCAGACGCTTCCCCATTAACCAAAAAAGCATAGGATACCGACGTAACACATTTCATAACTCGGTCGATCCAAGAAACCGGAAACCCCATATTGATAAGCACACAACCCAGATAGTCCCATTCGATACGGTCGTAAGCTTTGCTCATGTCCAATTTTAATGCCATGAAACCCCTACGCTTAGCTTGATTACGACCCATAAAATGAAAAATCTCGGAAGACAATAAAATATTATCGGTAATAAGCCTACCCGGGACAAAAGCACTTTGGCTTTCATCAATTATTAATGAAAGAAAAGGCTTTAACCGATTAGCGAGCACCTTAGCTATAAGCTTATACGACACATTACACAGACTAATGGGGCGAAGGGATGTCATCTTGGTAGGATTCTTGATTTTAGGAATTAGAGTTACCAATGTATGATTAATATTACGAGCCATATACCCATTGTTTAAAAAATTAAGCACCATATCGCAAACGTCTTTGCCAACTAATTCCCAATATTTTTTTATAAAAAAGGGCCGGCATTCCATCCGGACCGGGCGACTTGCAAGGATGCATACCCGCCAAAGCCACTTCAATTTCCATCCTATTGTACGGTTTTTCAAGAAACTCGACCATATCCCTAGTAACCCTATCATTAATGAATCCTACATGATCTATAGTTATTTCAGGACGAGAGGAAGAAAAAAGATCAGAAAAATAATCCACCAACACCTGTTGCATTCCCTCTCAACTTCTATGACGAACCCCATTAGAATCTTCCAAGAACTTTAGATGATTACGTTTTTGTCGGTTTGATGCCTTGGCATGGAAATATGTCGTATTCTTATCTCCATCTCTAAGAATAAAAGGCCTACATCTTTGCCACGCCCCTGTTTCTTGATGCTTACGAAGTGTGTGAATCTCTTGCTCAACACTCCGAAGCTCTTCGATAGAATCAGGAGATGGCGCCAACTTTCGAAGAGCTTTGAGCCTTTTAAGTAACCATCCGAGCCGATTTTGGGAAAGCATATATACATCCTTGTGCCAATGCTTCAACCTGGACCCACAAGTATCCACAACTTGATCTCATTGCTCACCAAAACGCGATTTTGAACAAGCCCAAGACGCGCTCAAAAAATCCTCGAACCCCTCATGAAGTCCACCTAGCTTCAATCCGAAACGGGCGATTATCCTCCCTACCCTCTTTCTTGTTTTCATCTTTATCCATCCCTACCAAATGAAGCACAATGGGGAGATGATCTGATCCATCCCAGACCAAATTTTCAACACTCGCATTTGGGAACATCACACACCAAGCCGAATTAGCAACCACCCGATCTAACTTCTCTTCAATAAAATCATTTGCACGCTTGTTGCTCCAAGTAAACAGATGACCAACCGCCTCAATATCACGAAGCCCATTACGATCCAAACAATCCTGAAATGCGCATAAACTACTAAAATCACACCCCAACCCACCTCTTTTCTCCGACTCCTTTAGCACCTCATTAAAATCACCCCCTAAAACCCATGGCTCCCCATAATCCTTACCCAAAACATTAATCATATCCCAAGTACAAGATTTTTGTCCCGACTCAGACCATCCATAAATCCCCGTTAATCTCCAAGATCGCCCCTCGTCTTCTTTAACCATACAATCCATAAAATGATCGTCCGAAGCAAAAATACTCAAGTCAAATTCTTCCATCCAAAATAAAGCTAATCCCCCCGACTTCCCTTTAGCTTCAACACACGCACATTTGTCAAAACGAAGCCTTTCTTTAAGACGTTGAACCTGCTTTTTGCCACACTTAGTCTCTCTTATAAACAATATATCCGGAGAGATTCTTCGAACAAGGAAGGACAAAGAATTAATTGTCGCGGGACTCCCTAGCCCTCGACAATTCCAAAAAATAGGAGCCCTCATTGTGACCCAAGAGCCCATCGGGTGGGGCTCGCCACAATCTCATAATGAAAGGACTCGGAGGATTCCACTTCCATAGCAACAAAACATTTCTTCATGTGCCCCCTATCCTCCGCATCAATCATAACATCGTCAAAACCTCCAACATCTATTGATCGTTTCTCTCCCACATGTGGGGATACGGGAATACACATCGGTTGTCCCTTACTTTCACGTGCCAATTTCTTCCATTTTTGAATTCTTTTAACAGTATTTCTTGACTTTGTATTCGGACCCGCACTCAAACTATGTGTCCCTTCAAGCTCTGCTACCAAATTACTCAAACCATCCTGCTTATCTCTAGCCCCATCCATAACCAATTCGTCCAAATCCGCCCCTTCCTTAAACCCACTACTTACTCCCTCTTGCAAACTCACTATCTTGCCAACCCCAAACACATCCTTGACCGTCCCCACCTCCCCTTTCTTTGACCCATAGTCCACCACCTCCTCTTCACAAGGATTTCTCAAACCTACGTCATGTAATAATTGTGTGACCTTGATTATGCTACTAGCATGCACTTCGCCCATCCTTTCCCGATTGAGTTTCTTTTTAGTGAAAAAGAAAAAGAAAGACTCTAAAGGACACCGGCACAACCACTGGAGACACCTCCCTAAAGGAGAAAAGACTAGCAAAAACAAGAAGATACCCTTACACCTAGAGAGAGAAGGGACTAAAGACTTTTTTCACACACCTCTTAATAATAATAATATATTTCTAATAGTTTATTTTAGTTTGTTTTAGGTTTCATAATACTGAAATAACTTCAAAAGTTAAACTTATGTAAGACTATAAGTCTATAATAATCTAATCGATTGTTTTGATAAGTTTCAATCATTCAACTTGATTAAATTTACAATATTCAATCTCTCTTACAATGTAATCAATCACTCATGAGTCATGACTCATATAGTCAGATGTCAAATTTGCAATTTTGCTTAGAATAAACTTATTTTCATATAAAATTTAAAAATTTCAAAATATAAAAATGCTTGAAATTAAAATTTGAGTCGGATATTGGGTCGAATCGGGTCGAATCGTAGTAGGGTCGAGTCGGAGTCGGAGTCGGATCGGAGTCAGAGTCCGTCGGATTATCGGATTCTTTTTGCAGTCCAACTCCGGTCCGACTCTAACTCGGAGTTGGATTGTATAATCGGAGTCAGAGTCGGATTTTTTCTAACTCGGAGTCGAATTGGATAAAAAACTCGGGTCGAGTCGGATCAGGGGCGGATTCGGACTGAATTGTCATCCCTAGTAGTACCTCTCATTATTGTCTAATACAACTAAGTATTCAAAATCCAAATCAATCTTTATTTTCGCATTATGATTTTCTACACCAATAGTCGTAATTTAATCACAAAAAAGCTAAACCTAAATAATTAAGAAATAAAATAACCTGGATATTCTAAATATTAAAAATATCTTTATTTCCTAAAACATAATATCCTTGAAATAATATTTTTATTTTATTATATTTTCCGCATTATCATTTTCTACACCAATGATCCTATTATAATCATTCTTTTGCTTCACTTAATCCATTATCATATCCATTACCATTTGGAAAGGTAATTCTTGTATAAAATCATAATGCGGAAATCAAAATTGATTTGGGGTTTGAATAGTTGGTTTGACTTAATTTATCAATAAGAGAAACACCTCTATTTATACATGATTAGGACTTAAAATAATGAAACAAAATATAAACTTAAACCTAAATAATTAAGAAATAAAATAACCTTGATAATCTTAATATTTAAAATATCTTTATTTCCTAAAACATAATATTCTTGAAATAATATTTTTATTTTATTATATTTCCTATTTTCCTACATTGCACCTCAAGTTAGGTCTTAGGATCACCGAAATCGAACTTGAACAATAATTAATAACTCTTCGAATCCAATTGTCTTTAATAGAAAGTCCGCTAGTTGATCTTTTGACTTTACAAAGTGCATTTTGATGATCTTATCGGCAATTTGTTATAATTCATTTTCAATTTTTTGAGGTTGGATAACAGATCAAGAAAAACATGGGTTGAGTAAAGAAATGGTTCATGGATCATGGGGTAGGATTTTATTATTTTGTGCCTACATGTAAAAAGGAACTAAATGAGGAAATAAAGTATTA
This sequence comes from Amaranthus palmeri, assembly GCA_019776075.1. Taxonomy (NCBI): domain Eukaryota; kingdom Viridiplantae; phylum Streptophyta; class Magnoliopsida; order Caryophyllales; family Amaranthaceae; genus Amaranthus; species Amaranthus palmeri. The sequence continues at coordinate 75,361 of JAAKBH010000702.1, read as the reverse complement.
CTCTCCCTATTCATGGTCACATCTGCGTTTCTCACTTTTGAACTAAATTCCTATTTCTCATTATTTTCTACCTTTAGCTCACCGTTAACACCGCTATTGGTGGTGGTACCAGAATCGGTGACACCTAGCAAATTATCCGTATCTTCGTTGAGAATTTTTTTTAAACCTTAGTTTCGCAAGTCTTGATCTCGGTTTTGGTTTTGATTATTAATTCCAGGTTTCGGATTTTCTTCTTCCTTATCTCCTATATTTCTCTCCTTCGCGACCTCACGTTGGATAGAGTCATTCACAGGAGCTAGCGTAATTGGCCCAAAAAAAAGTGTGGATTCACGTCCACAAGTCATGGGTACTAGTTGTATGATCAAGAACAACATCAATAATGATGGGTTTAAGACTTTTAAGGATCCAAGAAATAGTCAATTTATCACTTTGGATCCATTGTTGATCTCTGGTGGTAGGAGAGGCGACAATGATATGATCGAGTCTTCCCCGACCATCTATTTCAATTTGATTTTCTTTACACCACTAGGCGTAATTTTTGATATTTAATTTTTTTCAAAAATTTCTGGCCAAGTATGGATTTTTTTATCATATTTTTCGATAACACGGAACAAATGTTGTTCTATTTGAACCATGGACATCATGGTCTTGGTTTGATTTTGTTTCTGATATTTTGTTTTGATTTGGTTTTGTAGAAACGCTTAGAGATATTGAACTCAACAAGAGGGGGGGTGAATTGTTGTGTTGCCCTAGGAGTATTTTTGCCCTAATTTTCTTGCGGAATTTTTAACATAAAAATACTCAAAGCAAAATAAAGAAACTAAAAAGAACACAGATTTGACGTGGTAAACTTTCTTGGCCTTAAAAGAAAGAAAGCCACGACCCACTAGGGATTTCAACTTCTCTTATTAATTTTATGTAATTACAATTCTCTATTACATAAAATTTCTATTCTCCTTCTCTTCTCTAGGCCTATTCTTCTCTTCTCCTTCTCTTGTTCCCTCTTCTCGTTTCTCTCTTCTCTCTTTACATAAAATTCTCACTTTTCCCCTTTAGACTTCCCAAAGTCTAAATTACACACTCATAAAAACCATACAAGATAATTCTCTAAATTGGATGAATAAATAAGGAATAGCACAAGGAAATATTTTCGGAATTAATTAGCAATTAAGAACACTCAATATTTCCCTTTTCTTGATCTTGGAATTCACGAAATGATTTGGGCACTCAAAATATTTTTCGCAAATATTTCTCTCCTTGATCACCACGGGAGCACTTCGAATGATATGAGTGATTATTTTTCTCCAAAAACTTATGTGCCGGTTAATAATCATTTAAATACCCATTTAAGATTATGTTATGCCATAAACCCATGATCTATTGATGTGGGATTAGTGGGCATTAACCGTGGGATAGTGGGTAAGAGTACTTGGGGGTTACTCCAAGTCTCTTTTGTCTTTTAGCTAAAAATAGCCAAGATCCTATTTTGAGGGAGCTTATTTTAAGATTAGTTAATTTAAGAGTTAGTTAATTTAATTCCAAATTAACTTCCTTGTGCTACCTTAATTTATCCAACCGTACAACAAAATAAAAAGAAAAATAAAACTAAAAATTATTTTCTTAATAAATCGTTGACCAATTCTCTGACCGGTTGATCTGGGAACACTGCATTGTCTCCGTTAGAACATTCTTCGATTTTGACTAATCTTGAAACTGTTCCATACCTTCTAGTATTTGTCATAGAGTAGCAATGTCCTTTCACAACTTCTTAAGGTTCCATCGACGATCTTTTAAAGAACGGATATATAACATAACACATCAATCTCAAAACACACTATGTTTGTTTATAAAAGTTTAAGTTATCATCAAAACCAAATGGGCCAACAGATTCCCGCTTTTTGATGATGGCAAACTTTATAAACAAACTTAATTAAAATATAGAGTAAAACACATAAAGTGAACATGCTAGAGATTAACACAAGTTCAACCATATCTAGTAAATTAAATCATTACAAATAATTTACAAAACTCTTAAGCAACCATAATACTCTAATAAATTAAATTTTAAAACTTTTTCGAAAATCATGTGGTTAAACATGACTTAAGTTTTCAAAATTAATTAAAATAACAAACAGAACATAAATATATTAATAAATTAAAAAACTTATAAATTAAGAAAATTATAAAGTAAGAAACACAGTAATTTAAGTACTTCAAAATATTATGAAGGTGTAAGAATCTAAGTCAAACATAAGTGATAAACAACAATAAATCCCATATACGTTTAATAAAATTAATAAACCAAACTATGATCATATACTAAGCCTAAGTATACCAAACATAAAGCACAAACCATGTAACGTATTTTAGTAACAAACAGAGAAACATATTTTAGTAACAAACAGAGAAACAATTAATCCAAAGATTAAGTAAAAGCGTAAGCTTTCACAAGAGTCAATTTAAGTTTGTTGCCTTCTTCCCCCTTTTGACATCAATCAAAAAGTAGGGGTATATATCAAGCCACAGCTCTAAGGCAAGCATTAGACAAATTAAGAAAGTAAGCAGCAAACTAAGTAAGCAAATGCCTAAACATAAATCAAGAAATGCACGCAAGAAACATCATAAATCATAAGGGATAAAGAATAAAGGATGATAGATTAAGGATTAAAAAGGATGGTTAGTAGCATAATCATAAAATAAGTGTTTTGTACCCCAACTGGTACAACAAAAGAAAGAAAACAAATTGTTTAAATAGTACAACTTCATATGATGAGGCCACAAATATTAATTAAAACATGAAACAGAAGCAGGAGGGATCAGGTAGCAGTCTCTTCATCAACATACTCCGTCTGCACTTCCACGGTGTCGAGCTTTGCACTAAGACGTGATTCCATCTGGTACAGCTGCTCAGCAAGAGTGGTGAGTGAGACACAGACTTCACTTTGAAAAGCACATAATTGAGACTGCAAATCAAGGATTTTGGAGAGGACATGAGCAAGGGTAGTAGGAGGAGGAGGGATAGTAGTAGGATCATCAAAACCAGTTGGTGGAGGTGAAGTGGGGATAGGTGATGGTGGTGATGATGGAATATGGAGTGGTGTGGGTGAATCTGGTTTCGGTGATGGAGGGGTTTGAGAAGTAATATCAGCATGTAGGCACGAGAAACTTTTGGAAGCTGACCTCCTTCACTTCTGCCTCATTAGGAGTGGCAGAAGGAAAAGTGTCCTATTCTCCTTTTTCTTTTCCTTCCTCTTCTTCTTCTTTTTCTTTTTCTCCCTCACCTTCTTCTTTTTCTGTTTTCTCTTCTTTTTCATCATCAGAACTTACTTCCACCTCCTCAATGGCATGTTCCAGAATCCCTTTTTCATTTAATTGGAGGTGCAAGTTAGTAAGGCACCTCTCACTGATTTTATTATTGGCGCTCATAGGGAATTCCAGTCCATCCAATGGGACTCCAAATTTCTTGAAAATACATGTTAATAAACCTCCATAGCCTACCATGAGGCCCTTTTCAATACATTCAGATAAATGTGACACCATCAATGACGGAAAATTGATTTTTATGTGATTGGCAAGTTAAAGTTGCATCGCGTAGATTGACTTCACTCCACTTGAAATTGCGGGGTAAAATGAATCGACGAGCAATGTTGTAAAGTAACTTGTGAAGCGGAGACAGAGACATGTGACTGAAACGCCTTTTATCTTCTTGACCAAGAAATTTTAACACGGTTTTCTCAGTAATACCCGAAAAGACAATCTTTGACCCTATGTAATATGTATCAAACCCTACAACAGGAACTTCAAACCATTCTCCCAACATTAAAATGTTAAATTCAATTTTAATGTCTTTAATTGTACTTGAACACACCCCATTATCAATTGAGAAATTTTGAATAACCTCTCGTATGAGATATGGGTAAATCGGATTGCAAGAAAAATTACTCATTAATTCTTACCAACCTTGATTACTTAAAACAGCATGTAATTGAGGAAAGGGAGTAGAATCATACCAATATTTGTCCAAACCAAAACCTACGGACATTTCCTTAGCAACCTCCTCAGCACAATCAGGATCTACTACCTTGGCCTTCTTTGCGGGTTTTGAAGATGAGCTTCCTTTTGTGGTAGAAAAAGTCCTTTTTGTGCCGACATGCATGGGTTTTGTGGTTTTGGGTTTAGATGATGGTGTTGATGATTGAGGGGTGTCTGATGAAGGGTGAATAACTTGAAGCGGTTCCGGTTGAATGAATTTGGGTGCTTTGCCTTTAGTGTTCTTGGTTGATGAGGTGTTGGGAGATTTCATGGTGGTGAGGAGATGAATTGATGAAGTTTAGGGATTGTTGAAAGAGGGTAATGGAGTTGACGGTTTGCTAGGAGTAGTACAAGTAGTGGGTTTATGAATGATGGATGTGACGTGAGGAGTATAGGGGTTATAAATGTGTGAAGGGACGTGTAATGAAAGGTTTGTACTACTTCCCTTCACTAGTGGAAAAAAAGCTATTGGCTGCTGCTTATTGGCTGCGGTTTTTAGGAAAACGCAGCCAATATGAGTAATAAAAAAGTTGGAAAAAAAAATTAATAAAGGGCTGCGGTTTTTACCCTTAACCGCAGCCCAAAAGTGTTTCAAAAAGTATGATAAAGAAAGGGTTGCGGTTTTTTATGTGTCCGCAGCCCTTAACCATTCGAAAATAATAAAGAAATTCAAAAAAAAAAATATTTAATGAAGGGGCTGCGGTTTTCCCTTGTGTCCGCAGCCCAAAGTGTAGCCCAGCCCAAATTTTCATGAGCCGTTTTCATGAGTCTTTCTTCCTTAACCCTAATTCATGACTCTTTATAATATATACTCCCTCTTTCTTCCTTAACCCTAATTCCTTCATGAGCCGTTTTTTCACTCTTTCTTCCTTACTTCTTAATTCCTTCAACTTTCCATGACTCTTTCTTCCTTCTTCTCCTTCTTCATTCTTCTCCTTCTTCCTTCTTAATTCCTTAAACTGATTCCGTTTTCACTCCTTCTTCTCGTTTTCAACTAAAACTGATTTCGTTTTTGTTCATGTTCTAAAGCTGATTTCTTTTTTGTTCATGAAACGCATCAACAATCAGATCTGGAAGAGTCTTCAACAATAAACGCATCTTCAACTTTGAAGCATCAACAATCAGATCTGGAAGAGTCTTCATCATTTCGTTTGTAATTACAATTTTTAGATTTGTTTTTGTTTTTGTTTTTATATTTCGTTTGTAATTATAATTTTGTTTTTATAATTATATCTCGTTTGTTTTTATATTTCGTTTGTAATTACAATTTTTAGATTTGTTTATGTTTTTGTATTTCGTTTGTAATTATAATTTTGTAATTTTTTGATTCGTTTTTTCGATGTCGTTTTTATACTAGTTCATGAATCTGGGTTCGTTTTTATACTAGTTCATGAATCAGGGTTCGTTTTTCTGATGTTCTTCATGTTGTTGTAATTTTTTGATTCGTTTTTTATTTGTCGTTTTTGTACTAGTCCATGAATCTGGGTTCGTTTTTTTAGATATCGATGTTTGATGTTGTTTCATGTCCTATTTCAGAATTCATTTTAGAATTCTGAAATTTTTTTTTTATTTTGAAAAAACACTAAAGGGCTGCGGTTTTTTGACCTGTCCGCAGCCCTTTAGTCTTTTTTGGGCTGCGTATTTTGACCGCATCCCTTCTCTTTTACTAAGGGCTGCTACATTAATGGCTTGGGTCGTAATACGCAGCCCATAAGGGCTTAAAAACCGCAACCCTTAAGATTTTTTCCACTAGTGCTTTGACGATTTTAGGAGATGAAATGAGCAGTTATCGATTCTTTTAAGCTTAGTCCGTTGAATATATCGATTTAGACGACTGATATCCGAAACACCTCGATGATCCGTCTTCCATTTCTTAAATTAAGTTGGCTCACCGAAATGAAATAAAATAAAATGAAAAGCTGGGATTTGTGGAAAATAAAATAAATTTTTGTGATTTTTTGAAAAATAAATTTATAATATGTGGATAATAATATAAAAATATAAAATAAATTATGCTACTTGGTCTAATCAATTAAAGCAAGCAATCAAGATAAAGTTTACGACACATACTTAAATAGATGCATACCTAAATCTCGCAATGATTGAGTGTTCAATCTTGGTTGTTGTGGTTGATTGAACCCTTCCGATTTTTCAAGATGTTTAGAAGAGGAATACTAGCATTAAACTTCAGTGAAGCTTGATCATACCTAGCTCCAACCTCATCTTTTCGAATTGTTCCCTTGGAAGCGGTTTAGTCATAATATCTGCAACTTGATCACTAGTATTGACATGTTTAACAATAATATTTTTATGCTCTACATTATCCTTAAGAAAATGATGTCTAATATGAATATGTTTAACTCTAGAATGATGCACTGGATCTTTAGAAATGCAAATGGCACTAGTATTATCACAATAAATAGGAACACATTCAAGTTTAATACCAACATCTCTTAGCTGTTGTTTAATCCACAGCATTTGGGAACAGCAGTTTGCTGCTGCTACATATTCAGCTTCTGCAGTGGATAAAGCTATTGTGTTCTGTTTCTTGGAACTCCATGATACCAAACAAGATCCAAGAAACTGTATCATTCCTGAAGTGCTTTTTCTATTCACAAGATCACCTGCATAATCTGCATCACTATACCCTTTCAAGTCATAGACATCATACCACAAAAAAAAGTCATAGACATCACTTTTCGGATAAAATAGGGATAAGTCATATGTTCCCTTTAAATATTTTAGAATCCTTTTTACTGCCGTATGATGTGATTCTTTAGGATTTGATTGAAATCTAGCACATAAACCAACACTAAAGGATATATCGGGTCTACTAGCAGTTAAGTATAGTAGTGATCCTATCATGCCTCTATACATCGTTTGGTCAACACTAATACCGTTAGAGTCTTCGTCTAATCTAATGTTAGTGGCCATGGGTGTATGGTTTGTCTTAGCATTATCTAGTCCATATTTCTTTAGAAGTTCTTTTATGTATTTTTGTTGATGAATAAAAATACCGTTAGCAGTTTGTTTAATTTGCAAACCAAGGAAGAAATTTAATTCTCCCATCATACTCATTTCGAATTCATTACTCATTAGGTTAGCAAATTCCTTACATAACGATTCATTAGTAGCACCAAAAATAATATCATCAACATAGATTTGAACAACTAAAATATTCGAACCTTTATTCTTAAAGAATAAGGTTTTATCAATTTTACCTTGTATGAACTTGTTTTCAATCAAAAACATAGATAATCTCTCGTACCATTGTCTAGGTGCTTCTTTTAGCCCATAAAGAGCTTTATCAAGCTTGTAGACGTGATCCGGAGAAATTGGGTTTTCAAAGCCAAGTGGCTGTTCCACAAATATTTCTTCTTCTAGAAACCCATTTAAGAATGCACATTTTACGTCCATTTGATATAATTTAAAATTCATGAAAGCAGCAAAAGAAATAAGAATTTTAATAGCTTCTAATCTAGCTACGGGAGCAAAAGTTTCAGTATAGTCAATACCTTCCTGTTGATTGTATCCTTTTACCACCAACCTTGCTTTGTTTCTGTTTATTGTACCATGCTCGTCCAGCTTGTTCCTAAATCCCCATTTCAGCCCAATTATCTTTTTGTTCTTGGGTTTAGGTTCCAAGTGCCATACTTTGTTTCTTTCAAACTCATTTAATTCGTCTTGCATTGCCACCACCCAATCTGAATCTTGTAAAGCTTCTTCATTATTCTTGGGTTCCATTGTCGATAGAAAAGCAAAGTGTGCACAAAAGTTTCTCATTTGGGACCTTGTTTGTATGCCTTTGTTCATATCGCTTAGGATCAAGTCTAATGGATGTGATTTTTGGTGTTTCCGCGGCTTAAGAACAAAGTCTCTGGTGGAGACAGATGTGGAAGCAGGCTCACTGACTTGATTCTGATCTGGCTCAGTATCAATTCTTTCTTCTTGAACTTCTCTAGGGATATCTGGATTAGGAACTGCAGGCTATTCCAGTTCTGCCTGTGGCTCCTGTTCTTGATTTGGTTCAGCATTCTGAACCTGTTGTTGGTCTTCTTGATCTTGCTCCTTTTGTATATTTTCTTCATCGTCCAGATTTGCAAGATCTATCTTAAAATCACCTGTTTCTTGTTCACTTGTCATAAAGTTAGTTTCATCAAATATAATGTGAACAGATTCCTCAACACATATAGTTTTCATATTATAAACTCTATAAGCTTTACTGTGAGATGAATAGCCAAGAAATACCTCTTCATCACTTCTTTCATCGAATTTACCTATATTTCGTTTTCCATTAACGTGCACAAAACATCGACATCCTAAGACTCGAAAATATGAAATATTAGGTTTAATTCCTTTAAGTAGTTCATAGGGGGTTTTAGAAGTGATCGGTCTAATTAATACACGATTTAATATATAGCATGCAGTATTAACGGCTTCGGCCCAAAAATTTCTAGGTAGACCACTAGCTATTAACATGGTTCTAGCCATTTCCTCTAAGGTTCTATTTTTACGTTCAACCATACCATTTTGTTGTGGTGTTCTAGGTGCGGAAAAATTGTGACTTCACTAGTGGAAAAAACCTTAAGGGCTGCGGTTTTTTAGCCCCTATGGGCTGCGTATTTTGACCCCAGCCTTTATTGGAGCAGCTCAAAATACGCAGCCCAAAAAAGACTAAAGGGCTGCGGACAGGTCTAAAAACCGCAGCCCTTTAGTCTTTTTTCAAAATAAAAAAAAATTTTTTTTTTTCCTTTTCGTTTAATTCCAAAATTATACCCAGAAATTCCAACGAAATTCCAAAATTATACCCATAAATTTCTTAAAATCAAAACGAACATAAAAAAACGAACATAAAAAAAAACGAACAATCTTCAAATCTGAAGAACATCAAGACAAACATCAAATTTACAGATTTACAATCCAGAAAAAACGAAAAGAAGAAAAAAAGTTCATCGAATTTTACAGATCTACAATGAATTTTACAGATCTACAATCACAATGAATTTTACAGATCTACAAAGAAAAAAAGAAAAAACGAAAAAAAGAAAAAAAGAAAAAAGCTATTGAACCCAGAAAAATTTTACAGATCGAAATACATGAAAAACGAAAAACGAACCCATAAAATCGATTTTGAAGAAGGAACCCAGACTTTGAAGAAACGAACCCAGACTTTGAAGAAACGAACCCAGACTTTGAACCCAGACTTTACAGATCTACAATCACATCGAATTTCTTGAAGAAACGAATTTCTTGATTTTGAACCCAGACTTTGAAGAAACGAACCCAGACTTTGAAGAAACGAACCCAGAAAATCGATTTTGAAGAAGGAACCCAGAAACGAACCCAGATTTAAATCTCGTTGAAGAAGGAACGAACCCAGACTTTGAAGAACTCGTTGAACCCAGAAAAATTTTGATTAAAGTTTGATTAAAGTTTTGATTGAAGAACTCGTTGAACCCAGAAACGAACCCATAAAATCGACTTTGATTAAAGTTTTTAGGATTTTGAAGAGGGAAGATTTTGATTGAAGAAGGAAGAAGGAAGACTTTGATTGAAGGAGACTGCCGTTTTTTTTAGGACTGATTATTAGGGTTTTTGAGAAGAAGAAGGAGACTGCCGTTTTTTTTAGGAAGAAGAAGGAGACTGATTATTAGGGTTTTTGAAAATCTTAAATGGGCTGGGCTGACCATTTTGGGCTGCGGACAGGGCTTATAAACCGCAGCCCCTTGCTTCATTTTATTTTTTTTAAGTTTTTTTATTATTTTGGAATTATTAAGGGCTGCGGACATCCATAAAAACCGCAGCCCCTTTAGTATTTTTTTTTTGCTAAAATTTTTAAGGGGTTAAGGGCTGCGGACAATGACAAAAACCGCAGCCCCTTAATAATTTTTTTTTTCCAGGTTTTTTATTACTCACATGGGCTGCGTTTCCCTAACAACCGCAGCCAATAAGCAGCAGCCAATAGCTTTTTTTCCACTAGTGCTTAAACCATGCTCGTTACAATAATCCATAAACTTTGAATTTTCAAATTCTTTTCCATGATCCGATCATATGTGAACAAGTTGATTGTTACTAGATTTCTGAATTTTAGTGGCAAATGCAACAAATTCATAAAAAGCCTCATCTTTACTAGATAAAAATAATGTCCATGTAAATCTACTGTAATCATCAACTATAACAAATACATATCGCTTACCGCTGCGACTTTGGATTCTCATTGGTCCACAAAGATCCATATGAATTAATTCAAGTGGTCTTGAGGTGGTCACGACGCTTTTAGGTTTGAAGGATGACCTTGCATGTTTTCCTTTGGCACAAGGATCACATACTTCATTCTTTTGAAATTTAAGGGACGGTAATCCTCTTACTAGGTCTTTAGTTCGTAAAGTATTAAGCAATGAAAAACTAGCATGACGTAAACGTTTATGCCAAAGAAGAGGGTCATCTTCTATAACGCTCAAACACGTTAGACTGGTTTTAGGAACAGTGTGCAGGTGCACCACGTAGGTGTTCCCTTTTTTGATTCCTTCCAGAATGATGTCTCCTGTGTCGTTCCTAGAAATGATGCACTTTTCAGAAGTAAAGTTTACAGAGTTACCTTTGTCGCAAAATTAAGAGATACTTAAAAGATTGTGTTTTAAATTCTCGACCAAAAATACATTATCTATAGCATGGGAACTTGACCTTCCTATCTTTCCTTTTGCAATGATTTCTCCTTTCATGTTGTCGCCAAAGGTCACGGTTCCTCCATCATAGGCTTCTAGTGAGAGAAACTTTGATCTATCGCCTATCATGTGCTTGGAACAGCCACTGTCGAGATACCATGAGCTGTTCCCCCTCACTAGAACCTGCAAAACGAACTTAGTTGTTAGAGGGTGGAACCCATCCATCCTTGGGTTCTATGTCGATTATACAAGAATCATATTTCTTAATCCAAACTCTATCGACATATATTTGGTTCGTTTTGTTATGCTGTTCCCTTTTTAAACATTGATGTTTCAAGTGCCCAGTCTTGCCACAAAAGGAACAGACCTTTCTACTTGGGAGATCAACGTAGACCTTCTTCTTTTTATCATGTTTGTTGTATCCTAAACCTTCGGTTCCTTTGGTTTTAGCATTAAGAATCCATTTGGGAACCTCTTTGATTTTCCTTTTTTCTCTTGAATTCAATTCAAGCCTAATTCGATCGTTTTCATTTATGGCGGATTCTAGGTCTAACTTTATTTGATTAAAAACACATTTAATTTCCTTATTAGACTCATAACTCAATTCCATTTCTAGATACTTAAGTTGATTTAATTCAATATTTAACATGATGTTTTCTTGTTTAATCTTTTCTATAGTTTTTTTTTAACATCACATTCTTATCAAGCAATTCAAAGAATCGAATTTGCACATCGGACCTAAAAGAATTAAGGTAGGATTTTTTTTTTTTGGAAAGTTGGAATGATATATATATAATCTGACAAAACCTCCACACTGGAACAAGGCAACCCTAAAACCGCCGGCATAAAAAACCCCGCGAGGGGAAAAAGCCATTGGAGATAGGGGCCTGGACCAGGCCACCCAGAACAGAGCATAGGGGTGGGCTATGCCTCGAAAAGATCCAAAAAACTACATAACTCCTTACACAACATCCTACACCTCAACAAGCTACCACCATACACATCCAACCTAGTACAGACACCCTACAACACCTAACTACACCTACAGCATAACATTTATATCACTATTACATACAAAGGTAGATGAGACTAGATCCAGTCCGAGAAGTTCCTTCACCCATATGCCAATCCTGATTTGCAACGTATAGAACACATAACCGAGGTCTGGAGTGCCATTTTCGAACTTGATCCTGTTCCTTTCAAACCAGATGGACCATAACACACAGCCTAGAGTAAGATCCCAAACTCTACCTCTACTCCTTTTCGATGCTAGGCTCTTCCAAGATCTCATGAACGGGACACATGTATTCGGGAGGACACCCACAAACCCCCACCAATTGAGGATCATCATCCATAATTTCCAAGAGAAAGCGCATGTGAATAGGATATGGGGGTTTGATTCCACCTCAACTGAACAGAAAGGGCACAATGCATCTGTGGGGCCTATCAATCCTTTGCTTACCAGCAAGTCCCCAGTTTTCAACCTTTCCAAGCCCGCCATCCATAGGGTCAGCTGCACTCTAGGTGGTACCTTGATGCGCCATATGTAGGAGGATATCTCTTTAGGGAGAATCAGTGCGTTGGCTTCATTTAGTATTTCCGAAATCACCTTGGTCGGGTAATGTGGACACTCAGTACCATGCCAAGATACAGTGTCCTCCTTGTTCAGGGATAGGTGATTTTGCTGTAGGATCAGGTTCAGCCTTTCAAGATCTACACACTCCCACTCATATAACCTTCTCCTCCACTGCAATTGCCATACCCACTGATTATCCACCCATAACCTCATTTGATCAATTATGGCATTACCCTGCGTCAACGCTCTAAACAATCTAGGGAAAGAGTATCTCAAAGGACCAGCTGAAGACCATTTATCATGCCAAAAGCGTGTAGTTTTCCCATCACCCACCACAATCTGCATTCCTTCCTCCACTATATTTCTGATCTTCTTCATATCTGCATCATCAGCTAACAGGTGTGCCCAATTTCCGTCTTTCATATTAGCTAAGGACTCAGAGGACGCCTTCAAACCCTTGATATTGTATATAGAGATGAGTATTCTTTTCCACAATGTGTTGTCGGCCCTGGAGAATCTCCACCACCATTTAAACAACAAAATCAGGTTCTTATGCATAATGTTCCCCACTCCCAGGCCACCCATACTTTTTGGGAGTTCAATTGATGACCATTTGACCGATGGGGGGGCCAGACGATCATTAGCATTTGTTCCCCAAAACACTAGTGGAAAAAACCTCATTTGCTGCGGTTTTTTTACCAGTATAGGCTGCGGTTTTGGGTCGCGGCACTTATTATAGCAGCAGATAAGATTTTTTTATTAGCTGCGGTCCTAAAACAGCAGCATATAAGTCCATTTTAAGAACAAAATTTCCAAAGATTAAAGGCTGCGGTTCGGTCCTAAAACCGCAGCATATAAGTCCATTTTTAAAAAAAAAAAATTTATTTTTTATTATACATTGAAGATCTAACAAACATAAAAATTATCAAATCTACATTGAAGAAGAACACAAAATGATTTATACACTAAAAAGAACAAAAAACGAACAAAAATTACATCTTTACACATCAAATGAACAGCCCAGATCTAACAAAGAATAGCCCAGAACGGTTTTTTTTACACATCAAATGAACATCCCAGATCTAACAAAGAACAAGAACAAAAAATTTCATATTTAATAAAACGAAATCTTATTAATTTACAGATCAAATCGAAATTACAAACTAATTCCATCTTGAACAGATCTTACAAACGAAATTTTCAAAAAAAAAAAATTACAAACGAAATGATGAATGATTACAAACGAAATGTTGAATGATTACAAACGAAATTTCAAGAACAGATCTTAAAAATTACCACTCTTCCAGATCTTAAAAATTTCTTGATTTAGACCATGAATTTCTTGAAAAATTGCTGGATTTCTGGATTTAGACCATGAATTCTTGAAGATACGTACAGTCCTTGAAGAATTCTTGGCACAACACCTTCAAATCTTGAAAAAAAATTGCTTGATTTCTCGAAAATTAGGCTTGAAGAAGGAAGAATTTGCTGTGTTAGGGAATTAGCTGGATTTCTCGAAAATTTGCTTGAAGAAGGAATTTGCTTGAAGAAGGAGCAGCAAAGGAAGAAGAAGGAAGAATTTGCTAAGGAAGAAGAAGGAAAAACGGCGCTTAAGGAAGAAATGAAATTAGGGTTAAGGAATTTAGTTGAGAGAATTTGCTAGGGTATATATAAAACGGCTACTAGTTAGGGTTTTTAGGCGCCCATATATTTGCTGCGTTTAGTCTCGAAAATTAGGCTTTATTTGCTGCGGTCCTATAAATAACCGCAGCTTTTGATATATTTTACATTATTTGCTGCGGTTCTAGCCCAAAACCGCAGCCTTTAATAATTTTTTTTTTAAATTGCCCATATATACTGCGTTTATCTAAAACCGCAGCAAATGAGTCGCAGCAAATATGTTTTTTTCCACTAGTGAAAGAACCTTCTTTGCATCTTTACAATCTGCTTTGCAACAGCCTTTGGCATTCTAAACATGCTCATGAAGTAAATAGGAAGGCTATTGAGGACACTCTTAATCAACGTTAGTCTGCCTGCCCTTGAGAGAATTTTTGTCTTCCACGATGCCAGCTTTTGTTCAATCTTCGTCAACATCGGTTTCCATGTGGAGATTATGTTCATGTTCGCCCCAAGAGGTAGCCCAAGGTAGGTGACTGGGCAGGCTGTATGACTACATCCCACTTCTCTAGCAATCGATTCCGCCCAGTCAACATCACTACTAGACCATGAGATAATGCTGGATGAACAAATAACGAGCACTTCGCTTACAAGACTAACGAGCACTTCGCTTACAAGGATGAACAAATATGGTGATAGTGGATTACCCTGGCGAAGGCCTTTCTCCATTTTCACCGGTTTCAGAGGGGATCCATTGAGTAACACCGAAAGCGAGGCCGAGCTAACGCAATTCATAATCCATTTGACCCATTTTCGTCCAAAGCCCAGCTTTATCATCACCTTCTCAAGAAAAGACCATCTCACAGAGTCATATGCTTTCTGGAAGTCAATCTTCAGGAGCCCACCAGGGATTTTCTTTTTCCTTAACCACCTAATAGCCTCATTAGCAATCATAACACCATCCAAAATCTGCCTATCCAAGACGAAGGCACTCTGAGATTCATCAATGAGGGGGGCTATCACCTCTTTGAGCCTTAGTGATAACAGCTTGGAGATAATCTTATATAAGGCACCCACCATGCTAATCGGGCGAAAATCATTAATTGTTTCAGGACTAGCAACTTTTGGAATCAAGGTCACCCATGTAATATTAATCGCTCTAAAATTGTTCCCATGCTCCATGAAATTGAGGACGAAGTTGTAGATGTTATCATGTATAATGTCCCACATTTCACGAATAAACTCAAAGTTGAAACCATCGAATCCCGGTGCTTTGTCGGTCCCACATGCCCAAACAGCCAGTTTAACCTCCTCTTTCGATGGTGTAGCTTCCAGGAAAGCTACTTGGTCACTCGATACCCTCTGATGGTTCCCTAAGTCAAACTCAAGCTCTGGGATATATCTTTGGGAGAATCTATCTGCCATATATTTATTGATTTCCTCCCTTAAATTTCTCACTCTTGAAATCAATCTCCCATCTATCTCTAACTGTGTGATCTCATTTCTTTTTCTTCTGATCATCGTAGAAGCATGAAAAAATTTGGAGTTGTGATCTTTTAGGCTCTGCCCATATGTACGTGCCTTTTGTCTCCAAAACCTCTCTCTCTGAATCATCCATGCATGAAGGTGGCTTTGAGCAGCACGCAATCTAGCATCCTCCATGCCATTTAGTTGTCTAACCTCCCCAAGTTTTTGCAAGTCGTGGACTACCTTCTCCAAGTTGTCAATCTTGAAATCCATACTTGCAAACTTCTCCTTACTCCAGAACCTCAGAGGCCCTTTTAGGGCTTTGAACTTGTTTGAGATGCACAGATTTGGTAGGTTCACCCATTCATTACATAGAAACTTCTTGAACTCCGGGTTTAGGAACCAACAATTATATACTCTAAAAGGCTTTGGCCCCCAATTGATCTTGTTCTCTAGGGCCAGCAGTAATGGGTTATGGTCCGAAAAACTTCTATTCAAGCCATCAAGCCTCAAGTCAGGGAAATTAACAAACCATTCATTACAACATAGGCCCCGATCATGTCTGCTTTGTGATCCCGATCTTCCCCAAGTGAATTTTATACCATGTAGAGGGACATCAATGAGTTGGAGTTCATGGACCCATTCCCCAAAATCCCTAATGCTCGAGTCCATACTACTATGACCAGCCCTCTCACTCGGATGCAGAACCTCATTAAAGTCACCCATAACCATAGTAGGTTTACCAATAGAGTCTAAAAGGACACTTAGTGATTCATACATGTTTCTTCGCCCTGTTCTGTCACTTGGCCCATATACAATTCCCACACAACACTAAAAATTATATTTAGTAATGCAACCTTCTAGAACAATCCATCGATCCCCAACAAACCTTTGTGATACACAGAATATATTTGGGTCCCAGATGACAATAATACCTCCACTATGTGTCTCTGAAGCTAAGGCCTCACACCAATCATAAATATCTCCACCCCACATTCTTTTGACACGACGAACAAAAGAATTCCTATGTTTGGTTTTAGCTAAACCCACAAGCGATACCTTATTCTTATTTATCAATTTCCTAACCCCGATGCATTTCTCACCCTTCCCTAAGCCCCTAACATTCCAAAATAAAGCATTCATGATAATAAAATGCAACACCAAACTAGAGTGATCTTACCCATCGACACTAAGTCGGATTGCTTCCCTCCATGACTTGTACTCTCTTTGATCTCCTTATCTCCTCCACAATCTCTTTCTCATCATGCGTAGCAACATCAATCATTGTCGCCGTTTTCCACGTTTCCAGTACCTCCATCGAGCTTGAAGGTGTAGAAGGAACCGACAATGGGTCAGGGAAGGAGCATGCACTTCTCTTGGGTCGTCCTCTAGGCCTCTTCGATTGAGGTGTCTTTCCAACCATAGTCATCGACACCTTACTCCCACCTTCCTTCCTTGCGTTAGTTTCCGCTGCTTCCAAGGATAACAGACATTCCAACGTTGCAATCGGGTCAAACCAATAATCCTCTAATGGTTCAATCGGACAAGACAACGGACCCACCAACCATTCATCCACCGAGGAGTTTATGTTTACTGATGATTGGTTCAGAGATGACCCACTGTCCATCTCCTATCCCTGCACCACCATTGCTCCCCCATCATACCTATCGTCTTCGCCCAGCACAGCCACTGCCCTCTCTTCGTCCCTAACATCGACCCCCAGTTCCTCCAATGGGTTATGAACGTCCATTTTTTCACCGCCAGCATCAATAACCACTGCCCTCTCTTCGTCCCTAACAACGACCCCCATGTCCTCCATTGGGTTTTGAACGTCCACTTTTTCACCGCCATCATCAACAAGCTCAACGTTCCTTTCGTGCTCATCATCATTGTCATCATCGTCATACGCACTCCTTCGAGACCCCATACCCACCATACACCTGCAACTAGGTAATTCCTTGACATACATTGTTCCACAGTTCGAACCCCACTCCACACATACCTCTTCATCAAATTTTCGTTTGATTTTTGTTTTGAGAAGCAGCCTAGCAGCAGTAAGGCTGTTGACTCCATGTACTTCCTCCTCCACCTTCAACACTTGACCCCATAGTTGACCCAATTTCACTATATTTTCGTAGCTCCACCATTTCGGGTGGATTCCCGTACACTCAACCCACACGATTCTCTCTTCGCAAAATTCCTTTTCATCCCATCTATGGATATTGTCCCCAAACACCCTTAATGGCGAGACACCATTAATGGCGAGACACCATTAATGGCGTTCTCAATATCCTCTTCACTTTCAAAAATTAAGATAAGCTCATTTGGGGAGATGGCGGATAATGAAGCCGTGGGTAACTCCATGTTATCCACCATCTCAGCCGCTTCTCTTAGTTCGAACCTGGTTCCGACATCCACCACCACCGCCTTCTGTAGGCGCTCTGCTACAGGCCCATTTTCATCAACTTTAAGCTTTGTCGTTACCGAAACTCCCGTACTCTGTTGTACTATGTTTTCATTATTTCTCCTTTGTTCCACAGTGTGTGTTACCCCTCTCACGACTTCTGCATATTTTCTTGAGTCTCTAGTTGTTGGCCTTCGAATGACGGCTCTTTGTGGCTGTATGGGTTCTTGTCGTGCCGGTTTAGAGCCAAAGTGTCCACCTTTTTCGTATTTCGCCATGGACACATACATCTTCTTTCCTTTTACTAACTCCCCATTCAGATTCTCCAAGGCTTCCACTGCACATTGTCGATCCTTGAACCTTACAAAACCAAAAAGAGCCACCGTAGATGTTCACCTCTTCTTTGAAACATACACGTCCACCACTCTTCCATATTGAGAAAACATATCCCACAACCATTCACTTGAAATTCCTTGCAGTATCCCATCCACAAACAGCGTGGTAATTTATGACCCACATCCAACACCGGCGGCTCCCGAGGCCCACGCCCCCAAGGGAGGCGGGTTACCCCTCGATGGCCGGGCCGGATATTAGATGAGGTCTTCCCGTAGGCTGAGTTTTGAAAATCAAAAGCATGGCGGTTATGGGCTACCATGGAGGACCGTTGCATAGTACCTTCCCCATAAAGTTGTTGTATGGCTGCTGTGCGGTGTGAAACTCGGTTGTCAAGACGTTTTTGCATAGTAGCAGAGTCCTTTCGCCTACCGTAGCCTAACTTTTCGCTGGATAGTCTCTCACTAGCTTTCTCTCTCATGTTTTTTTTTTTATATATATTAAGAATTAAGGTAGGATATTTGGTCTTTGCAAGCCTTAAGGTCTTTTTCTGTCTGGAGACAGATGGCTGTTTGTTTTTCTAAATTTTCGTGAGACTCTAAAATCATTTTAATCAATTTATGTTTATCCAATTTGTATAAGTAATCAGAAAATGGTTTAGAAGACAATACCTCTTTTCCTTTGGACTTCTCATCATGCGTTGCCATGAGACAGAGATTGGCTACTTCTTCTTCTTCAACGGGAGCTTCGGTTTCGGTCTCGCTTTCGGATTTTCCCCATGCAGCTATCATGGCTTTGCGAAAATCGGCTTTGTTGAAGTTCCCTTTTGCTGGTTGTCTTCCTGTTTCTCTTGCTTTCCTTTTGCCCTTCTCATTCTTCCATAGAGGGCATTCCTTGATGAAGTGCTCGGTACTTCCACATTTGTGGCATTCATAGGTTTTGGAATTTGAAGTTCCTCTTTCTTTGTTGTTTCTTTGATTTTTATACCTGTTGTTCCTGAAGAACTTCTTGAATTTACGTACCAACATAGCTGCCTTTTCCTCATCAGTTTCTGACTCTTCTTGATCGTTTGCTGTCAGAGCCAGACCTTTGTTCCTGGAACTGTCAGCTGTTCCCAGATGTAATTCATGAGTCATAAGGGAACAAGCCAGCTCTTCCAGATTAAACTTTGTGAAATCTTTATATTCTTGAATGGCTGTGACTTTAGCTCTCCAACGATCATCTTGAGGTAGGCTTCTTAGGATTTTTCGTACTTGTTCATCTGAAGGAATTAGCCTTCCAAGGGAGATAAGCTCATTTGTAATGTTCGTGAACCTAGTAAACATTTCTTGAATGCTTTCTTTAGGTTCCATAACAAATTTTTCGTATTTTGACATGCGCAAGTCAATCTTGGAACGCTTTACTTCACTTGTTCCTTTGCGGGTAACTTCCAGCAGATCCCAAATTTGTTTTGCTGTTCTGCATCCCATAATGCGATTATGTTCGTTTGGACCAAGCCCACAGTGAAGCAATTTAATAGCAAGAGCATTCATTTCCATCTTTTGAAAATCTTCTTTCTCGTATTCTGTTAAGGTTTGGGAACAGTCTCGTTATTAGAGTTGGTAGTTGTTACCTCAAAATCTCCAATTTCGATGACTCTCCAAACTTGATAGTTCTCGGCTTTGATGAAGATCTTCATCCTATTCTTCCAATACGTGTAAAATTTACCATCGAACATTGGTGGTCTCTGAGTAGAGTAACCTTCTTCCATGCGTTCGTTCATTTTCAACATCTCTAATATACCAAGATTCGGCTCTCAGGGTTTCCTGATCAAATGAGGAACAGGGCTCTGATACCAATTATAGAAACGCTTAGAGATATTAAACTCAACAAGAGGGAGGGTGAATTGTTGTGTTGCCCTAGGAGTATTTTTGCCCTAATTTTCTTGCGGAATTTTTAACAATAAAAATACTCAAAGCAAAATAAAGAAACTAAAAAGAACACAAAGATTTGACGTGGTAAACTTTCTTGGCCTTAAAAGAAAGAAAGCCACGACCCACTAGGGATTTCAACTTCTCTTATTAATTTTATGTAATTACAATTCTCTATTACATAAAATTCATATTATCCTTCTCTTCTCTAGGCCTATTCTTCTCTTCTCCTACTCTTGTTCCCTCTTCTCGTTTCTCTCTTCTCTCTTTACATAAAATTCTCACTTTTCCCCTTTAGACTTCCCAAAGTCTAAATTACACACTCATAAAAACCATACACGATAATTCTCTAAATTGGATGAACAAATAAGGAATAGCACAAGGAAATATTTTCGGAATTAATTAGCAACTAAGAACACTCAATATTTCCCTGTTCTTGATCTTGGATCTCACGAAATGATTTGGGCACTCAAAATATTTTTCGCAAATATTTCTCTCCTTGATCACCACGGGAGCACTCGAATGATATGAGTGATTATTTTTCTCCAAAAACTTATGTGCCGGTTAATAATCATTTAAATACCCATTTAAGATTATGTTATGCCATAAACCCATGATCTATTGATGTGGGATTAGTGGGTATTAACCGTGGGATAGTGCGTAAGAGTACTTGGGGGTTACTCTAAGTCTCTTTTGTCTTTTAGCTAAAAATAGCCAAGATCCTATTTTTAGGGAGCTTATTTTAAGATTAGTTAATTTAAGAGTTAGTTAATTTAATTCCAAATTAACTTCCTTGTGCTACCTTAATTTATCGAACCGTACAACAAACTAAAACTAAAAATTATTTTCTTAATAAATCGTTGACCAATTCTCTGATCGGCTGATCTGGGAACACTGCATTGTCTCCGTTAGAACATTCTTCGATTTTGACTAATCTTGAAACTGTTCCATACCTTCTAGTATTTGTCATAGAGTAGCAATGTCCTTTCACAACTTCTTAAGGTTCCATCGACGATCTTTTAAAAACCGGATATATAACCTAACACATCAATCTCAAAACACACTATGTTTGTTTATAAAAGTTTAAGTCATCATCAAAACCAAATGGGCCAACAGGTTTTATGGTTTGAATCGATTTTGGTCGATTATGATCAATGAGAAAATGTCGATAGAGTTTTTCCGTACAGGAAAACCTTACGGCTATAATACCATGTAGAAAATCATAATGTGGAAATGAAGATTGATTTGAGTTTTGAAAACTTGATTTTTATTAATTTATCAATAAGAAAAACACCTCTATTTATAAATAATTAAGAAATAAAATAACCTTGATATTTTAAATGTTAAAAATATCTTAATTTCCTAAAACATAATATTCTTGAAATAACATCTTTATTTTATTATGTTTCCTATTTTCCTACAATTTTAATTGTAATGAATAAGTTTGGAATATTAAAGATACTCCGTTCGTTTCTTTTTTATTGTCTTCTTTCCTTATTTGGTTAGTTCCCTCGAATTGTCCACTTTCTGTTTTTGCCAAAAAAAAATTTACCTAAATACCCTATATTCATACAAGTAAAGACCATAATACCCCCACTTATATTATTTAAAACACCCTAACTACCACCTTTACAATTATTGTAATCACTTAAATACCCAAACTATCACTTTTACAATTATTATAATCATTTAAAATACTCAACTACCAGATGACACTAATAACTTGAAGGAATTACAAAGTCCCTTCTCTCTCTTAAGGGTTAGGGTTCTCTCTAGCATAGTGCTAGTCGTCTTCTCCTTTAGGGAGTTTCTCCGGCTATTTTGCTGGTTTTTCTGTCTTTCTTATCTTCTCTCTCTTCTCTCTTTTCTTTCTCTTTCTTTTCTGGTCTCATGGAAACACAAGAAACGGTTCCAGTGAGAAACAATAACTATAATAAGGGTTTGCTTATAAACCCTAATAATTTGGATCCTGACGGTTCTGGGATAATTTCTAAAACCGATGAAGGCTGTTATGTCGAAGACCCCAGATCTGGTGACAATAATACCGGAGATAGTAAGGTTGATAACGAGGATATTTACGAATGGGTTGATGAGGGCAATGAGGAGAAGGAGGATCGTCTCTCATTGGGGTTAATAGGGAAACTATGGGCTGAACGATTTTTAAACCCAAATGCTTTCATGTCTACTATAAAGAATGTGTGGGTTCTTCAACATGGGGTTGATATTAATTTGATCGGTAAAAACCTTTCTCAATTCCAATTCTATCATTGCAGGGATAAGGAGGGGGTTTTCGAGGGCCAACCATGGCACTTTGATAAAATGGCTCTCCTCTTGACAGACATGGATGCTGCGCAAAACCTTCTGATTTGCAGTTCTTTTCTCTTCCAATGTGGGTAAGAATTTATGATATTCCTTTTAGGGGGCGATATAATGAAAATAATGCACGTATTCTCGGGGAAAAAAATAGGGGAATATGTTGATATGGATAAAACTGATTGCCTTGGTATGGAGAAATCCCTTCGACTCCGGATCCTGTTACATGTTCGAAAGCCATTGAAAAAACACGTTACTCTTAAAATCCGGGGTGAAGAAACTTGCACTTGTCCGATAAAATATGAGAAATTGCCTTTAATTTGTTTTTACTGTGGGAAATTAGGGCATGGCACAAATGAGTGTAAGGATGCATTTGGGGATAATTCACCTGTTAAACAGTACGGTACGTGGCTGAAGGCTTCACCATGGAAGCCTATGAAATCTAAAAATGGGAATGGCGAGGAGGAGAATGTGAAATCATGTGGAAGGAAGCTTTTCTTCACCAAGAAGTTTCCTTCAAAGGAAACCCTATCTATAACCAAGAATTGTATTTCGACGGTTACTACTTTATTGGATAGAGTGGTACTTGATAATAATGAGGAGGGGAAAGTTGAGAAGGCACTGAATACTAGGTCAGAAGAATGTTTAGTGGAGCAACAGGACCTAGGTATTGCTCAGGACAAAAGTCACGTGGGGGCCACTATTATTGTTTAGAAGATTTTTGAAGGCGACACGTTGAATAAAGAAGCCGGGAATGATTCTGATTCTGTTAGGGAGGGTCCTGAGACCCATAAGGACTCTAGAAGTACTGATATTGCTAATACCTCTCATCTAAATTCTCTCACGGGTAGAAGAGTGCAAAAATGGAAGAAGTTGGCCGGCTCGAGAACGTTCCCACCTAGGTTCGACTCCTCTTCAACTCGTTCCAGTGGGGGAAAAAAGATTTAATGCAGTGAGTTCTTGTGATGATTTTGTTCAACCCGACATGTCTGAAAGCGTGGCGAGCCCCACGAGATGGGCTCTCGGTTCTCAATGAGAGCCATCTTTTGGAATTGTCGAGGGTTATGGAGCCCCTCGACGGTGCATGCGCTCCTATCATTGGTGCGTAAATACTCCCCTGAGATTATATTTCTCATTGAAACTAAGAGTAATAATGTGGAAATTCGGAGAGTTCAAGCGAAGCTGCAGTTTGATAATTTTTCTTGTGTGGAAGCAAATGGAAGAGCAGGAGGTCTCGCGTTGTTTTGGGTTCAGGGTGTGGATGTCATCATTAGAAGTACTAGGGGGAACTATATAGACAGTGATATCACTACTAATCATGTTATCAATTGGAGACTCACTGGTGTTTATGGTTGGCCCGATAATGGTCAAAAATATCGAACTTGGGGAATGATCAATGATCTTGGTAGAGAAATGGATGGCTCATGGCTGATAGGTGGGGATTTTAATGAAGTTATTCAAGAGTCGGAGAAACGAGGTGGGTCAGCTTGTGATCAGCTTGTGACTTCAATAATCTTTGCGATTTTAGGGATTGCTTGGATAGGAATGACCTTAGGGAGATTTTTACTTCTGGGCACCCATATACATGGAGAAACAATAGAACCGAAGGCTTCATCGAAGAAAGGCTAGACAGATTCGTAGCCAATGGTTCCTGGCACTCTCATTTCCCTACGGCTGCAGCTGAAAACATTACATGGGACGGGTCCGATCACAATCCCATTATTCTTTATTCTAGGGGTAATTATGAAGGGGAGCGTCGGAATTACAGAGAAGAGAATAAGTTGTTCAGGTTCGAAGCTCGGTAGGCCCAACATGATGCATTTGATAAGAAAATCAGAAACATATGGGGCTCTTCGAGGAATAAGCACAGATATCAGTGGGGTAAAATAGTTGAAGATTGCGAGATCCAGTTAAAAAAGTGGCACTCAGAGGTTTATATGGTTTCGCAGAACAGGTTAGGGTGGTTGATGAAATGCCTCAAACAAGTTCGTAAGATGACTCCTTCACCATCCGTGATTGAGGAGTATAGAGAGGTGGAGAAAGAGATGAGGCTCTTACGTCAGCAACAAGAGACAGCTGCGTGGCAACGTTGCCGCCCCTTTGTGCTTCGCGATTGGGATAAAAACACCGCATATTTTCATTCGAAGGCCTCCTCTAGAAAGCGCAGGAATAAGTTGAAAGGCTTGGAAGATGTAAATGGTGTTTTGCAACAAGGACAGGAAGATGACAGTATTGTTTTTGCACGGGCTAATGTTTGCGAAGCTGAGGCCATTCTTCGTATCTTGAAAAATTATGAGAAGCTATCGGGTCAAATGGTTAATCTGGACAAATGTGAAGTGTCTTTTAGTTATAAGCTTGTGCAGGAAGTTAGGAGCAGAGTTAGTACTACGCTGGGTATCAAGGAGGTTCTTAGTCATGATAAATACCTTGGGCTTCCTACTTCCTTCAACAGGTCGAAGAAAATCTCTTTCACAGGTGTTAAGTATCGCATATGGAAGAAATTGCAGGGTTGGAAGGAGAAACTTCTTTCAAAAGTGGGTAAGGAAATTCTTATAAAGGCGGTTGCCCAATCAATTCTTGCCTTTGCTATGAGTTGTTTTCAACTTCCGTCCTCTTTTTGTGATGATGTGGAGAGAATCATTAGGAATTTTTGGTGGGGTACTTCAAACTCTAAGCGGAGGATTCCTTGGAAAGCGTGGAAAAATCTTTGCCGTCCTAAAAATGAAGGGGGGTTGAGATTTAGAGACTTAAAACTTTTAATTAATTCCCTTCTAGCTAAGCAACTGTGGAGATTGCACATGTATCTGAATTCTTTGCTTGCTCGTTCATTGAAAGCTCGCTACTTTTCTACTTCGTCAGTAGTTTGGGAGGCTGTTTTGGGATCTAACCCGAGCTACGCTTGGAGGAGTATCTTAGGCTCTCGTCCTATTCTTGATTTAGGAGTTAGGTGGCAAATAGGTGATGGCAAGTCGATTAAAATGTGGCAGGATGCGTGGGTCAGTGGCAATGGAACGGGGAAACTTATTACCCCTATTCGGGTTTTGGATCAAAATACAACTCTAGATCCCCTTATTGATAACGAAAACCACAGGTTGCGTATGGACACAATTTCTGACATTCTGTTTCCCATCGATGTGGAGCGAATCAGGCACATTCTGATAACTAGCACGAGTGCTGCTGACTCAAGAGTTTGGGCAGCCAATGAGGACGGCAATTTTCGAGTTCGTGACGCATACTCTTTAGCTCTGCGTGATCAATTAGAAGGGTCCAGTTCGACTAGTGATGACCCGTTGTGGAAGAACTTATGGAGTCTCAATATTCCACCAAAAGCGAGGATGTTTCTTTGGAGAGCAGTTTGGGATATTCTTCCCAATGGTTACAATCTGAGCAAGAAAGGTATTGATAATGTTGGTAAATGTGGAAGATGTGATATGCTTGAAACCAATTCTCATGTTCTTATTGAATGTCAGTGGGCAAGAAAGGTGTGGAATCAAGTTATGAATTTAGTTGATATTCCTCTACTTATATCTTTTCGAGAATGGCTTGGTTTCATTATGACCCGTAAGCAACTTGATACTCTGGAGTATTTCGCAATGTGTGCTTGGCAAATTTGGTCCGTGAGGAATGAATTGTGCTTCGACAAAGTTTATATTTCCCCTGAACTATGTAACAAAAGAGCCGTTGATTTACTACTGGAATATAAGAGGGCTAATTCTTCTAATGTGTCTCTGCAGTCTCGACGGTTGAATGCCAAATGGATCCCCCCTAATTTCGGCTTTGTGAAGATCAATGTTAACACTGCGGTTAATTTGAAAGAAGAAAGGTTTGGTGTGGGTGTTGTTGCACGAAATTCTGATGGGTCTGTTATTCTGTCAGCAGCCAAGACTATATGACCTCATCTTTCTGTAGAACGTTCGGAGCTTGAAGCGTTCAGCTGGGCAGTAAATTTGATCATACAACAGCAATGGAGTGTCGTGGTGATTGAAGGTGATGCTCCAAATATTGTGCATGCTATTCAAGGCAAACTCCGACGTGGCTTTCACACCCAGATTCTTGTGGAGAATGTGAGAGAAGCAGCTTCACATATTGCTTGTCATCAGTTTAGTTTTTGTTATCGTGAGGCGAACAATGTAGCACATCGCTTAGCTAAGTGGGCATCATCTAATGTTTGCTCCAATGTTTGGTATGACGGTGGTCCCTCTTGGATTACTGATATTGTATTTTCGAAATGCCTCACCATTTCTCTTCAAAAAAAAAAAATACTCCAACTACCACTTTCTTAACATGCGTGCCCAATCCAAAGTGAACAATATAAAAGAACCAGGGGGAGTATAACTTAATTTTCCCAATACCATCATTTAGCACATTAGAGTTTTAGATGAACGGAATATTCACGATGTTCAAGTCAATTGATTGACAGGTCACAAGAGAGCACCCTATTTTACAATATACAGATGACAGAGAAAATGTAGGATCAAGAGCAGAGAAACAGAAGTAGGTAACGAAGAAGGTTTTGAGAAACCTGTATTAGCAAATAGCAATAGCAATAGCAATAGCCTAGTATTGCTGAATTAGTAGTTATACTACTTTATACAGGAGTATTTATACATTACAAAATGCATAAGGACAAATGCGGCCTAAATGACTAGGACTAGAGTATGAACTAAGGTCTAAGGGTTAGTGTTTCTTCTGAGATACAATTAGTCAATAGGAATACTACAGAAACATATACCCTTCTGGTCATATACCTATTTCTAACAAAACGTTAACATCTCTATAGACTATGATTTTCACCTACTTCAGAACAGGCCAACATGGAAAATGTAGTTACCCTTAGGCCTTATTATGTCTCCTCCTTAGATATCGGGTCAGCATCAAACTAAAAAACCATCCCAACACATCAAAGCGGAAAACTTTTCAGTTGGGGACCAACAATTTATTGTATTCATACATGTTATCTGTGTATGAGAGCGAGAACATCAAAAACGGTGCTTGGACCCTCTAACATACTTGCATTTGCTAGCTGACACCAGGCTGCATCACCGGGAAAAACGACCAGTTTTTACAGGGATCGTCTTCTTTCCCCATTACCTTCTCATTAGCCCACCAGCTTGAATTGATATATGGTTT
Organism: Amaranthus palmeri; assembly: GCA_019776075.1. Lineage (NCBI taxonomy): Eukaryota > Viridiplantae > Streptophyta > Magnoliopsida > Caryophyllales > Amaranthaceae > Amaranthus > Amaranthus palmeri. The sequence goes on along the minus strand of JAAKBH010000702.1, from coordinate 47,914 downwards.
ATCCGAATCTAGCCCATTTACATGGTCAAAATTGAATTCCTTTATCGACCCAAGAGAGGCGGCACGTTGCTTCTGATGTCGAATCCCCTCTTCAATGTTTGACTGTCCTTTCTCAGAACTTCTCGCACTAGCAGTGTCATTAAGCAAGTCATTTGTGATGTAATCTCTATTGTCTGCATTCTGCAGTGCTTTAGGCAATGCCATGGGCTTCTTTTCCACACACCTCACCACATCTTCAGATGTCAGTTCAAAGGAGACTCGGTGATCAAAAAGAAGATCATTGTTTCTATGCCCCACCGGTAAGTTCGGAAGCAGCGAAACTACGGAACCTTCCTGATTCAAAACAACCTCTTGAGATATGGGCTGAATAGCTTCTGGAGTAACAGAACCCGATGTACGTCGTGAATCATATTCATGCCTGGGCCCCACTTCAAGGGTTAGAAGCTTTTGAGGAACACCATATCGGATATCAGGAAAGTAGGGGTCAGGAAAAGGTGAGGACGTGCCAGAGCCTGAGACAACAGAACCAGGTGAAATTAGGGGGCCTACAGGACTTCCAGGATAGAGAAGGTAGGATTGGAAATCATACTGGGAAGGGGTGAACCGTGCACCCACATGGCCATTACTGTTAATGGGATCAAGAAGCCGAGCAAAAGGCACCTCTGGAGAGGAAGGGGTAGTTAAATGAACTGACTCTGGAGGTGGGGTAAAAGGGGCAGTAGAAGGTTCAGTAGTGTAGGTAGAGAAGACGGGAGGAGTGACTAACTGGGTCTCGTGGGCATACGGACCAATAGCAAAAATCGAACGAGGTCCACCAGGGGAGTACAAATTAGGGGAGCGAGAGTTGAGACCCACAGAGCCAGCAGGAGACTGTAGAGCTGATGGCGGTTCTGAAGGAAGAAAAGATGCAGGAGATGAAGGAGGAGCAGCAAAGGGGATCCTAATGCTAGGTGGTTGAGTAGCAATTTCAGGACGTGCAGTGGAAGTTCCGATTCCTGTGGGTAATGGCTCAGGAACAAGGACAGCATGCCCAAAGTGTTTGTTGTCTTTTTGAGAGCCAAAACAAGAATAAATGCTCCAACAATTACTCCACCTTCGTTTCTGCAAATCAGAATGTCATATTATAAGCATTTTTAATCTCAAATAAAAGAAAAAAACCCGGCTATAGCTATTAATGAACCACATATAAAGCAGTGCAATATTATGTATACGCAGCCAAAGGCAGTTCAGAAAATATAATGTCCCTAAAATTATTTATAGAAGCTTTAGTAGCAACATAACCTTATTTAATGTCAAATTGTCTTTTGTTCACAAGGAAAAGCTTAATTCTTTAATTCATCCCGTGATTTATAAATGAATTATGTTACACAATAGTTCATATGAACACATGAAAAGAGATTTACAAAAAGTAAGTAAAACAGGGCTGCCCGTTAGCAGGTAGGAGAAATCTGAAACCAAAATAATATACCAGACAAACAAAGGCAAAAAGATGGTAACAAGAATGCCAAACAACGATGACATCTGAGTCACAATAATTTAGCCTCTACCACATGAATCAAACCAATCAAAGCGAGAGGTTGTTGCTAACAAAGACTATCCTTTATTTGGCCCTAACTTAATTCTTAAAATACTAATCTACAGCTAAAAAAATCAATTACAACGATTATTCTCATATATTCTCCTCCATTCAATGCTCCTCCAAATGGCAATTACCCTTTCCTCTGGTACAAAGTCATGTCAAAGGCTCCAACAACTTTCAATTTGGGTCTCTTCCATATAATAATAGAAGTATCAAATAGCAGTTACATGTTTTAACCTTAGTTTCTTTTTGCTATAGAAATTAGAAAACCTTTGTGCTGATTGCTGAAAATATAGAATTCACAAGGCTAGACAATATGACAGAAACACTGGATAAAGCCCCTTCATTGTGAGCAGTGAAACATAATTGGCTCGATAGTTCGCCTTTTGGATTCGCGATTCGTTTAAAATGGTTCGAATACCATACAATCGACCATAATTCACTTTTTCCGATTCGCAATTCGTGAGGTAATTAGCGAAACATGTAACACTAAGTGTGAGAAATGAACTTCTAGGGCAATATTTGAATGCCGTAAAACCTGGATCTGATACAGAGCACTGATTGAAATTAATTATAACGTAACATTGGTGATGATGTATCTTCATCCGACACAGACATACAAGTAACATACAGATAGGGGTAAGCACTGCAAAAAGGGTGAATCTTCGGATAATAGCAATGTTGTAGACAGGATAAAACTTATTCAGATGAAAATTGCGAGGATAAAACCATCATGGAACAAAACCAAACCGAAATGAAATTTGTTACTTTAAGGGGGTGTTTGGTAGGAGGGATTGGAGGGAGGGAATGAAACTTTTTTTAAAAAATATGTTCAAGTCTTTGTTTGTTTAGGGAGAATGGGAATAGGGAATGAGATTAAAATGGGGTAAAGTCCCCAAGAAAAATGTCTTGGGGGAGGGGTGGTATTTAGATTAAAACTTTGATTTTATCTCTTTCTTCCAAGTCCTTACCATAACAAACAAGGGATGAGACTTTTTTATTTTCAAAGTCTCAACTTAAAAGTCTTATCTTAAAGTCTCACAAGTCCCATTCCCTTATGCCAAACACCCCATAAATAGGTAGGGAAAAAAACCTGAAGTTAAAAATGATGTTCTAAAAAATATGTTAAACCAACTTCGGATGGATGTGGCCAGACTATTTCCCAAAGGAAAAAGCCCCAATCTCCAACTGAAACAGATATTGAATGAACAAAAATCCTAGCCCACACCCATGTCTTTTCATTTGCAAACCTTCACTTCCCACCTATTCAGCTTCTTTCAAAGTTGTATTTCTCAATCTCTCACTAGTCATCTACTCCTGTTTTCTTATGCTTAGTGGTTCAGCATAATTTTTCTCATCTCCTTCTTCGTTGGTCCTCCACTCCTCCTTTTGTCCTGTTCTCATGCTTGCATACCAAAAGGAAAAAAAAACGCCAAAAAGTATCAAATAAATACTATTTTCTGAATATAATTCTCGATTATCGACTGAGATCAAACATTTTATTGGCAAACTTCTGATTTCTTATGTTTGGCTGGATCCTCACTTCCTATCATCGGTTTCTTCTCTCAATGAATGAAATTTGATGATACAATCAAAATCCGCATTCAATCATGCTCACAATGGACCCAAGTTTAGGCACCACTTAACATTAGAAGGTAGAATTCCTTTAACAATCAAAACCAGTTCATATTTGATAGGAGTATAATACAGATTTGCTTATGCAGAGTTTAGTAATCAAATTCAAAATAATACTCGTAGTGGCTAGTATATTAATCAATAGCACAGGGAATATTGTCTAAGATCATTCAACATAACAAATTGTATATGAACCAAAGGGATGCTTGGTTTGCTTTGGTTTGGTGGATAACAAGATTCATTTTTAACGAATTCTTAACAATCAAAGATTGAAAAACAAGCATACAAAAACAAAAGTGAGTTTTGGAATCTGAAAAATGGCTAAGGTAGCGAATCAATCAAGTGAAACTAAACAAAAGGAAGAAAATCTTAAATCTAAAAGAAACTTACTTATATAAACAACAAAAATATAAAAAAAATAAAAAAAAAATAGAAAGAAAGATGACGAACCTGGATAGAAGGAGGTGGAAGTCTAGAGTTGGCAGAAGCTATGGCCGTAGCAGCGGCGTTAACAGTGTCCAAAGCGCTATTTACATTTCTCATCTCGCCATTATTAACTCTGCTCATCTCTATTTGTAATGATTTATGAATCTCAAATTTCAATTTCAATTTCAATTTCAATATTTATTGATTGAGAAGTTAGAAAATCAAAAACTCCAAGAGTCCTAGTAACAAATTTGGTTGGAGTTGACTTGGAAATATACTACTACTATATAGGAAACTCGATTGGAAATACCGAAAAAAGTTTGTTTTCTACTTGTACAAGAAAGAAAAAGGAAATACCAAATCTTTATAATCTTTCTCTCTCTCTCTCTCTCTCTCTCGTTAGTATTAGTAGTTCATTTTTTTGTTATGGGGTCAAACACGGCAATGACTAGTTAATCGGATAAATCCAATTTTTGGAGTACTTAGACCTAATTATACTCCACGTCTCTTACAACTACTATCAATCTCTCTTCAATCTTTTTTTCTCTTGAAAAAATTTTAAGCCTCCATTGTTAGTTTTGGGCTATTATTCATTGTAGAGGGAATGCTTCGCTGTAGGCTAGCAAAAGTTGACCCGATCTATTAATTCGATCTGAACCTAATCCAAAATAAAGTGGGTTTGGGTTGAGACTTTTGACCCAATTAATTACATGAGTCGACCCGACCTGATCTGTTTATGAAATAATTTAGGTTCGGGTCAAAATTTTAAATTTGAATAAAACATGTATAGCCCATTTAATTAAATGTGTTATTTTCTAGATAAATTAAGTGGGACGGACCAAAATAGAAAATGTTGAAATTAAACGGGACAGGGGAGTATATATAATATCTATTTTGATTGAGTATGTAACTTTTTTCTATGATTATGAAATTTTTTTATCTAAATAATTAATAATTATGCTAATAAAAAATTATCAAAACAATTAAATTACTATATACTAGCTTGAATCCCGTGCCAAGCACGAATAATCAAAAAATATTTAAATGATCTCTCTAATATAAATATTATTATTTTAAATTATTCTTATATTTGGTAAACATAATAAATATAGAAAAAATAATATTTGATGTGTGAGAAAAATTAGTCATTGCATTACATTAATTCTTTCAGATTTTAAAACTCTAAAATTAAACTTTGGGCTTGAATTATTTTAAATGAACTTGTAGAATTATCAAATACATAAATTTTGAGTTGTTGTCCAATTTTTTATTGCCATTTTTATAGAATGATATTTTGACCATACATATATTGATTTCATATTGTTCAATTTTTTATTGTCATTTGAAATGTTAATTGATTTAAATAATAGGGCATTTAAGTTTAATTATTCTACTTACCTAATTTAGCAAAATGAAATTTTTGGAGGGAAAACAATGAATATAAAATCGAGACGTGTCATACTAAAGAATGCATTTAGTATATAGTATAGATATGAAAGTTTTAAAATTTTGTGCATTGCACGGGCATTATACTAGTAAACAACTATTTCCAAATCAAGATGGTACTGCCACTGTTTTCATTTTTTCTTATAATTTACTTTTTTGCGCCCAAATCTAAATGCAAATTAAAGTCAAATAATTTTGACTGTGAATTTTTAAAATTTTAAAAATTTAAAGTATGTATTGAAACAAATGTAATTGAATCTTACATATATATGTTTTCTCAAATAGATAGATCAAAAATAATAATTTAAGTTTAACATTAAATTCGTGAATTTATAGAAATTAAATTTTAAAAATCTCACCTTTTGCTCGTTGTCTTTTAAAAATCCCACCATTTAATTATTTTTTTAAAAATCCGACCTTTATACAATGTTTTCTTTTAAAGTGTTGACCTCATTAAGTTGTAAAATTCAACATTAAACAAATTAAGAACCAAAAGGTCAAATTTTTAAAAGAAAACGCAATATAAAGGTCGGATTTTTAAAAAATAAGTAAAATGTGTAATTTTAAGAGACATCGAGGAAAAGGTGGGATTTTTAAAATTAAATTTTCCTAAATTTTTTTATAAACAGAGGAAATAATAAAGGGAAATCCCATGTGATAACCCTGAGGTCTTGGGTTTTCCACGTGGTAGCTAAAATATTAAAAAAAATCCAAGCGATATCCCTGAGGTTTACCAAATTGTTTCATCGTGACCTTTTTGCACATAAAACGTTAGCAAACATGAATTTCGAAGCTTTAAAAATGTTGTAAGCTTATTTATGCGACTCAGTTTCACCATTTCAAATGTCATTAGATTCAAACTTTCCCCCTAAACATAAACCCTAAGTCTACCATCTTTCATTCAAATCTTTTTTGTCCCCCAAATCCAAAGATGGTAGAGTTAAGGTTTATATTTAGTGGAAAAGGTTGAGACTGTGGCATTTGAAATGATAGGTCGCATAAATAAGCATACAACAATCTTAAAGTTTCGGAATTAACATTTGCTAATGTTTTATGCATAAAAAGGTCATGATGAAACAATTTGGTAAACCTTATGATTACCACGTAAATTTTTTAAAATTTTAGTTATCATGAGGGAATCCAAAAACCTTAAAGTAACTAGAGGTGTTCATTCGGGTCATCGGGTTGATTTCGGGTCAGGTGTTTTGGGTCGGTTCAAAATCAGGTTTTGTGTTCAAATTGGTTTTTGCATAATTGTAGATCCATTTTTAAGTCGGGTCAAATCGAGTTTGGTTATATAGTCGGGTGCGTATCAGGTCATCGGGTCTCTTTTGAACACCTCTAAAAGTAACTTATACTCCCTCCTATTCACCACAAGTGTCCCATTTGCTTTATGCACTCTATCCAATGCACTTATTCAATCCTTAATATCTCTAATTGTGCATTATTAAAAATTATGGAAAGTTGATATAAATAATCCTTGCATTGAGACGAATCAAACAAGATTCTACTTGACTATAATTTAACTTATAGATTAATAATAAAATGCAAATTAAGAGTAAGAGATAAATAGTGCCCAGAAAGCAAATGAGATACTTATGGAGAATAGAAGGGAGTAATACATGGACTAACAACTTATGAATTTAAGACAACTCTAAATAAAACGGCGTTACAATACAAATTACTTCTACAAATTATGCCATATTGCCATAGTGTAGTAATTCTTGAACATTGTGAGTCTGACGATGATACCCTTACCATTCAGTTTAATTTCTCAACAAGTGACTTGTGAAGGTTTTTAATGTCAGTCTCAAGATTCATGATTCCTATTTTTGATTTTTATAAATAGAAACAATTAAATAATGGAAAATTAAATGTACCCAAAACGTAAAGGTGAATGTGATGAATCACTAAGGTACGCTGCACATTTATTATATAGAAAAAATAACTGACGCTGCGCTGCCTCACTCTAGTAACAAAAATTACTAATTAATAATCGTTATTTGTAAATTATTATAAAAAGGCAAAAAATAATATTAAAATAAACAAAATCAAAAACATAAATTAAAATAACAAAAATCTCACCCTATCACATCCTACTATAAGAGTGATTTATTAAGCTCACATATAACCGCTATTTACTAAGACCTTCTGCACTAGTTATATCCATTCCTCCTTTGAAGTTGTTCTGATTTATTATTTTAAGTTGTTTTTTTTTGTTTTTTTTTTTTTTGAAAATTTGGAAATATATATAAGAGAAAGAAAACACCTACACTAAGACTTGGCACCCCAAAACCTCCGACATAAAAAAACTCCGCTAGGGAAAAAAGCCATTGGAAAAAGGGATCAAGAATCAAGCCACCCAAGACAACATATGGGTGGACTATGCAAATGTTTTTCACCAAAAAAACTAAGGAAACTAGAAACAACCACATTATACATCAAATAAAACTATTCTAACACCAAAAACACCAAAAGAGCAATAAGCTCGTAAACACCAACCAATGTAATTGTTATCGTCAACCAGGTTACACCAGAAAAACACCATCACATCGAGATGCTCTGAGGCAGCCAAACTTCACCTCGCCAAGAGTAGCACCAAAAAAACCCCTGAGACAAACATATCGGCCAACCCAGCTTCACCAGCTAACCACACCAATGTAGCAACAAGCCATCCTTGGCATCCAAATAACAAGCCAATCTCTATTTCCAATAGACCTACCTAAGGTGGACCTAGTCTAAACCCGCTTTCTTTGCTTGCTTGTTCTTACCATTAGTTTAGTTCACCCACCTTCCTACCTATACACCATACACCTTTCCCACACCAACTCTTTAGTCTAGCATCCCTTGTGCTCTGTGGTTCGACCCCCGACTTACCGCTACACTCGTTGTAGTATTATTTTGGGTGATTATAAATGTGTTTGATTGACCAAGTCTTCTAGCGTTAAACGACGCGTTAGAAATCCGGTTATCAAAATGGCGCCGTTGCCGGGGGGCAAGGCGTTTGTTTAGATTTTAGTTTTGGTGTGGTTTTGAATTGTTCTTGTTTTTGTTATTTTTGTTTTTCTCTTCATAGATTGCCACATTTATCAACTCGAGCATGAATGTAACACCCCGTGAATTTTAATGAATTAATATTCGAGATTTTAAATAAAATAATAATCAATTATAAGAGTTCGAGTGAGTTAATATTTGTCGCGTAATGAGTTATCGTTATTTATCTGATTTAATGTTTTCATGAGTATTAAAATTAAAACTAAGCAATTAATTTCATTTGGATTAATTAATTAAATAAATAAATAAAAAAAAGGAAAAATTACCCAGAATAATACGACCTTTCACTGATTTTCCAAGAATAATACGAACTTTCAATTAACCACCAATAATACGAACTTTGACATGCATTTTCCGCTGGCATACATGACCTATTTATAACGGGTAGTATGAGTCTTTTTTTGACCGTTGCACAACAAGTTTCAACCGGTAGTACGAACTTTCAATTAACCACCAATAATACGAGATGAAACTTGCTGAGCAACGGTCAAAAAAAGACTTATACTACCGGTTATAAATAGGTCATGTATGCTAGCGGAAAATGCATGTCAAAGTTCGTATTATTGGTGGTTAATTGAAAGTTCGTATTATTCTTGGAAAATCAGTGAAAGGTCGTATTATTCTGGGTAATTTTTCCTAAAAAAAATAATAGTAATAACAATTAATTTGGGCCGGCTATACTAGGAATTAGAGGGGTTTTGTAACTCTCCACTTAAGTGTGTTTTAATGCACATTAAAGTGGGGGTTATGGGTAGATTAAAGGTTGTAGGCTATTCTTAAAAATGCTAGAATTGTGTTTGCTCTTCCAATTACTTTTGCACACAAAAACAATCAAAGAATTCTCTCTTTTTCTTCCTCTTGGTTTCGGCTCCCATTAGAAAAAAAAAGGAGATTTTTGTCTTCATTCAATCTTTTAATTCAAAGGGTAGGTGAAAATTCAATTAATAATATTAGATTTTTCTTTTGAAGAAAATTATGTTTTCTTTATAAAGTATGATGATATCCTATGACTTTTGGAGGATTGAGTATTTTTATGTAATTTTTAGTTATATAATCCTTTAACAAAATTAATTTGTTAAAAGGGTTAATACAATTTGTGTAAAGTTTTTCATTGATTTATATTCTTTAACAAATTCAAATTTGTTATAGGAATAAAACCTTTTATTATTTAAAATTATTTTATGGTCTTAAAATCCCTAGCAAAATTCCAATTTGCTAGAAGGAGTTTAGTTGTGTGAATTAAGTGAAATAAACATTCATGTTTTGTATTTTTGTGTATAAATTCCTTAACAAAATTTGATTTGTTTAAGGGGTTGAATTTATTTATATGTGTGATTAGAATCATATGGGTGTATGGCTTATAATTTCTACAAAAAAATATTTCAATTTGTGAGAAGATCAAGTATTTAATTCTATTATTTGAATTTATCGTTTTTAATATGTGTTTGAATGGTTTCGTGTTTGATGATGGGTAAATTTACGTGTGAGATAATGTTATATGTGGTTGGAAATGTTAGGAGATTGTGTATTAAGAATTATGAATTTGTGGTATTTTACGATTCGGTTTTGTTATTTTCTTAGTTATGAATTATAAAGTGGATCTTTCTTTTTATATGAAAGAAACGATCGAAATGCGATATTATGTTACATGGCACGAACTTCCAGACAACAATAGCTGCCCCGGAAGTGACGCCTCACATTCTTTTAAGTGGGATGTGTTTTCGTTGTCGTTTTGTTTAACCGATATATTAAAATTCGTTTAAACGCTTAAAATAATTAAAAATAGTAAGTTTTGGAGCCTTTCTCTCTACCAGCAAGGAGCCTTTCTCTCTCTATTCTCTCTCTAGAACTCTTCTCCTCTACCAGCAACTCACTTTGAGGTTTGCTCAGCCATGGCAGGTAGACGAAGAGGTCGCCCTCCGAGAAGAAGGTCAGTAGATTGTGCTTATGCTTATCATATCTGATGTCTATGTACCGAAAACAGAGTTTCGACCTACAATTCGAAACCCTAATTTCCGTATGTGTATGAAATCCCTAAATCCAAATCCAAAATCTTAGTTTCTGGGTAGGGGAATCTTATGATTTGGGCTTTGTTATGGCGAGTTGAGAGCTTCGTTCTGAAAATTCGAAGCACGAAGATTCGTATACTCGGCCAACTCGACCCTAAACTTCGAGTAATTAGTATCTGGAAAACCCTAACTGCTCCGGTGAAGGTTGCAATTGGGGTTTCGTTCCCTCAGATCTGCAAATGCCTACTTCAGGGCGTTTAAACCCAGGTAGCGAATTCGAAACCCTCAAACCCTAATTTGAGACTTCGAGTTTCGATTGATGTTACCCCAAATTGAAAAAGGGGTTATAACGGTATCTGCATCCCTTGGTTTGAAGTAGTGAACCCCTTGTTGCTGGAAGGTCGAAGCTACTCGACGACGGCGCAGGTACTGTCGCATGGTTTTTTTTGCTTGATAATTTCGAACCCCTAGTCTAGTTGGTGATCTTTGAGGGTCAACGTTCTCCCAAATTGGGTCGACTAAGACTCTCCTCATGAACTTTTCACACAGTTAAGTATTGAGGGTAGCAAGTTACTTGTTACTCCTTCCATGAACTGCAACGCAGTTAAGTCTTTGAGGGTAGTGAATTATTTGCTACTCCTTTTCCCCTCTGATGAAGGTGCGCCCTTCAGTTACGGGCGCTGATTAGAAACCATTTCTTGGTGCACGAGGCTCTTCGTGGTTGTTCAAGCATGTTTTGTGTCTCCGGTGGTCCTTTTCTGTGATTAGGTACTCTTGGGTTCCTCTAATTACAGCTTGGCTCGTATCGAATGTGGATTTGTCTTCGATTTCACCTACCAATCACTAAGCTAAGGGTTTAGCTACCCCGTCGTGGGCGTGTTTTGGTGGTGTTTGAAATGCACACTGGAGCTTGTTTAGGCAGTTGGAATGTAATCATGATGCTGCTGTCCTCGTTCCCAGCTCATAGGTTGTAGCTGCAAATTTCTAAAGGCTGGGTTTTAGTGTTTTGTTTTGCTGGAAGTTATAAATTAGAGAGATAGGAGCCACTCTCTCTCTAACCTCTCTCTAAATCTCACCTCTCTGCTGGGCGACTCGTTCTGCCCCGCCATGGCAGGCAGGAGGCGGGGCCGACCACCGAGAAGGTTGGAGACACCAGTGTGCTAGTAGTCCGCCGTCAATCTTGCGGTGGCTAAACCTTACATTTTCGTACAGGTAGCCTAAGTTTATGCAGATTCGAAAGCCTGAACTTCGAATCATCTACTGTTTTAGGGATGATAATCTCAGTTTTTGCTTGGATTTAACCCATTTATGAGAGTTTGAATCCTCCAATCCCTAATCGGAGTTTTCGAACATCTTTTGTGTAAACCCTAATTGATTTAGGGGTTAAATATGGAGTAGAGCAGGGTCTGTTTCAGCCCTAAGTATCGGTTCTTCTTAAACCCTAAATTAAATTAGGGGAAATAGTCTTAGTTCTGAAATTAATCTAATGGATCCATGGAGGTTTTCACCATCTCCGGTAAGTAATGAGGCCTTACTGCCCTAGCGAACCTCCGCCTATGGAGGTTCTGTTCAGTTGCTGAAGGCCAACCCCCCATTTCGATTAGATCTTATATCGTTTTGGAGGCAACCGATGAACGATTATCGTATATCAGTCATGAAATCGAAGCGTGGACTGCTTTTTCAGTGCTTTGACCCAAATTTGGGTGACCCAGTTGCAAATTTCAGATCTGAGAAGGCGGAGCAGGTATTTGCCCTTCCTTTCTTTGGCTGATTACTATTATGATCCCAAGCTCCAGTTCGTCCCTTTGGTGTAATTGGTCTTGTGGGATTTGCTTCATGAACCACTACTGTGGTTATGTCTTTGAGGGTAACACAAAGTGTGTTATTCCTTCCTCATGGATGTCGATGTAATCGACATTACTTGGTTCTAATCTAGTTTGAGCTGTATTGGTACTGTGTTTGTGTCCTCATTATGCCGTGTTTTGGTGCTGTTTTGGTTGTCTCATGATGCCGGGTTTTGGAGCTGCGAGTGGTTAGGTTCCAATAGCTGAAGTGTCAATGGGGTGGCTGTGAGTGGTCTTTGGTGAACAAGCAAAAGCCAATCTGGATGAGTAAGCCGGAGGAAATCACCAAAGAGGAGTATGTTGCTTTCTACAAGAGTCTGACTAATGATTGGGAAGAGCACTTGGCTGTGAGGCACTTCTCTGTTGAGGGTCAATTGGAGTTCAAGGATGTCCTCTTTGTGCCCAAGAGAGCACCCTTTGATCTCTTTGACACAAAGAAGAAGCCAAACAACATCAAGCTTTTTGTACGCTGTGTCTTCATCATGGACAATTGTGAGGAATTGATCCCTGAGTACCTGAGCTTTGTTAAGGGTATTGTTGATTCTGAGGATCTTCCTCTTAACATTTGGTGCGTGTCCTTGGTGAAGGGTGGCATTAGCTAACTGTTCGGAGGCCTACTTCGAATGCATCGGTGGTTAAGCTTTTGTGTGTATTGATCCAAAATTGGATAGACTTATTTTTTTGTCTTGTTACATGTTGTGTATGGAACCTTATAGTATTTGCTTAGTCAAGTTTGGCCCAAAGCCATGTGTAAATGCTAGGTTGTAGTACCTTAGTTTCTAGGAAATACTTTTCCTTTTTTTGGAGTTGACTTCCCAGACTAGCGAATGACGAGGGGTCTGTCCCTTAGAAGCTATGTTGGGGTCGTCTTCTCAGTCTTTTGGACCTTTTGTAAGCTTCGGCTACTTTTTCTGGCATTTTATAAAACTTACTTTGCCAAAAAAAAGTTATAAATTAGAGTGATATATACTGTGTACTGCTTGTTGAATTGCTGGAATATTGTTTGTGCTTAGGTTCTAGCAGCTTGGTACCTGTTTATCCTGTGTAAAAATTGTTGTTTTGGAGCCTAGTTTATGGTGCTGATGCTAAACTATCATACATTGCATTACAATTGCAGTGGTAATTTGGTGCTACTGATTGTTTGTGGTGTGTGTTAGGTTGGTGAGTTGGTACTAATGCAGGGTGATTAGGTCGAAATTGGGAGAATGAAGAATATATTGGGTGTCTGCTGATACTTTCTGAGATGGAAGTGTCATGGTATCCATTGAGTTTACACCCCCCAGTTTGCTTGTGTTGTACTAAAGTGCTACTGCCTATGCTGCATGCCACTTGCTGCTGTGGTGGTCGTTAAGCCTGTATCGTCTGGTCGAAGCTGCTGCCACTTGCTGAATTGATGAGTCCTGCTGCTGCTGGCTGTTTCAACATGGCAGGTTGCTGCTCATTTTGGGTTTCAATAGTGCTTGGAATATTATTTTGTATTTTCATGTAGTATATGGAACTGTATCAGTATTTGTTTGGTCAAGCTTGGCCTAAAGTCATTTGTAATGTTAGGTCGTAGTATTTTCGTCTCTAGGAAATTATTTTCCTTTTTTGGAGTTGATTTCCCAAACTAGCGAATGACGAGGGGTCTGTCCCTCTGAAGCTTCGTTTGGGTCGTCATCTCAGTCTTTTGGACATTTTGTAAGCTTCGGCTATTTTTCTGGCATTTTATAAGACTTACTTTGCCAAAAAAATAATAATTAAAAATAGTAAATGAATTTTAGAAATTTTGAAAATTGGTGTCCAAGGTAATTGATGCGTTCCAGACGCAGTGGTGAAGTCGGATTTTTCATTAGGATTTTCTAAACTGTCCGAATTGGCAGTTTAAGTCTCTGGTTAAAAATGGAATTTTGAGTTATTTGCATTTTGATGAAATCAATTAAAATTACTAAGTCTTATTGATATGTTAGTGGTATAGAATGAGTTAGAAGTGTAAACACGTTTGAATACGTGTTCGTTTTGTGTGTATGTTTGTTTAGGACCTCGATTCATAAGAGGGTGAAATTCCTATAGCATTTGAATTACCGCTGTTTTCTGTTGCTTAAAGGTACACGCTTAGACCATACAATTTATGTGGTTGTGCAAGTAATGTTGTTTCATTCTTTAATATAGCATTGTGACTCACATGAGGATTAGACACCTCAAATAATTTGAAAGAAGTTTAATTTGGAAATTGAGGATGGATGTTTTGGTTATCCCAATGGGTTAATAATTTGGAATGGATTATATAAATTTTGTTCCCATGGCAGTTTTGGATCATTACGGTCACCATGGGGGTATGCATACTTTAACCTTTGACGACCCGAACAGGACGGGCACGTCTTAGGTCGGTGGTTGCCTTGGGATTAGCTCTCCCAAGTGTATTCCTCCAAATGAAATGGATTATTACTTGGATGACCCGAATAGGACGGGCAATGTTTCAAGTTGGGGTTTTTGAATAAATATATTAGAGCCTTTGCATGTTAGGGTGACAACATTGCTTGTTTTCCACTTGTTGATATTTTGTATGTTGTCTCTGACGTGTATTGGATTGTTCTTTTGAACTTGCTTCCGTTGTCAATCGACGACTAGCAGGTTGATTGCAAGTGGGAATTGGAGTGAGGTTGAAGTTAGGATCACATCACCCAAGACCACGTTTTATGTAATAAGAAATATAGTAGAAATAATTTACATTTATGTAATGGAACTTAATCTGGTTTGTTTTGTCGTTTCGTTAGTAGAGGCCGTTGAGTTCTCAAGTTGTATTTCGAACTTTACAATCCTGTCGCTACCGTATGATTTATTATTCGCTTAGTTATATTCCCTTATCAATGGAACGTTGACGATCTTGGATGGGAATCTTCCCACTAAGTGTCCAAAATTGAACTGGATTCGTATTTTTATATGATTATCCGGCTCAAGCAAACCGGACCGTTACAATGAATCTTTTTGGAGCTTCTTTCTTAGATATGAGATGTTCTTCCTCCGCATGTGTAGTGTTGAAAGGTGGCCAATTTGTCATCATCTTTACGGAGGATTGAATGTTGAGACAAGGGAACTCGTAGATGAGTTTTATGATGACATGTTCCTTGACCAAACCCAAGTGATTTGTTTGAACTTCTTCAAATGTTTGGCCAAGCTCAACTATAGGAAAGAGTACCCTTGTCTCCCTCCCCTTGAGGTTCCACCGGCCTACCCTTCCAGTTACCCTTGGGTTGAAGATGGGACCGAGTTGGAGAGAATGTGGAGTGTTAACACCTTTAGAAGGGCCTTTGAGGAAGGACTAGAGACCCATGACCTAGACTCCCCTCACCCTATCATTAGCTCCCCTCCTTCTCTAGATGATCAATGTTCTTGTGTTGATGCACCACCAACAAGCGAGGTTTGTGATGAGGTCCCTTATGCACCTCAACATGATGAACCCCTCACATATGTGCATGATCATCTAGCTAGTGGACCCAATGACCTAGAGGTAGATATGTGCGTGATTGAGCAGTCTCAAGTGCATACCCTAGATGTTCCTTCTGTTAAGTCTCATGTTACACCTCTTTGTCATGAGAAGCCCCCGGTCGTTCACGTTTATGCTCGCCTTGATGCTTGTGTTGTTGTGCCTCTTGCTTTCCTCCCCCTCCCTTCGTTCATTCTTCCCCCGATTTTCCATCATGTTATGGAAAGTCGGTTTTTGTTGTGTTTCTCCCCCTTTTCTTTCTTCTCTCCCTTTTCCACTCCCCAACCTCTGCTGTTGTAAGGAGTGAGTTTGATAAACTACTTCGGAGTTTGACTCGCTACCCCGTAGTGAATAAGGTCTAGCTAAAGACCTAAAAGAAGCGCTTGTTGGGAGGCAACCCAACTATATATAGTATTTTTGTTTCATTTTTGTTTTTCATTCATTGCATTGCATTTTTGCTAGTCATTGCTCACGTTTGATTTGTAGTGTTGTTTGTTAGTATTTGCAGATCCAAACGACCCTTAGAATTGACCCTCCACAAGTTTTGCTTGTGTTTTATTTGAAGATTTTGAGAGGGTCAATGCTAACGGTTCCGAAAGGGTGAGAAAGAGAAAGAAAGCTCAAAAGAGCGTATAAGCCAAACATTAAGACTATAGCTTCACCCTAGCTTGTGGGAGGCGATTGCTCAAGCTTCGCGCTTCATGCCTCCACTTCTTTCGAGGAGCGGAGAGTTCTTAGACCACTTGATAGTGGTAATGGTAATGCTAGGAGTGAAAGCCCTCCTATCCTAGGTATGACCTTCTTTCCTCTTTATTATTGGCTAGCATATGTTTGTGTTGGGTGTTGCGACAATCTTGTTGACCATGGTTTTTGATGTTTCATTTTCTCTCCTCTTCTTCTTTGCTAGAGGCTAGCAAAGCTTTAGCTTGGGGGAGGGATGGTCAACTCTATTGTCGCCCCACCCATTTGTTTGTGCATTTAGTTTCATATAGCTATAGTTTAGTTCATTGCATGCATCATTTTGTCTATATTTCACATATTTATCTTGCATTCATACATAGCGTATATATTGCATATTCATGTTTAGTTTTCAATAAGATGGTTGAGTTATGAAACTAGCATGCGAGCTTCTGTTGTGTACTTCTGTGGTCTAACCTTATGCAAACTCATGTTTCCTTAGCCCTGTGCATGTTTTGAGACCTAGAGCCTGACCTATTTTCCACATAGCTTGGGAGAACTGGGGTTTGCTTGGTTGGTGGCTTGGATGACTACCTTTAGAGGCTCATTTCGACTAGCCTGTGAGGATTGAACCTTCTTGGACTCCTTGCGAGTTCCATTCATTTTGTGTGCTAGTTAGGGGATCTAAGTATTGTGTCGGTTCTTCTCCAGTATAGTCGGCTTTTCTTGAGACCAGGGATGATAAGACGTTCGCTATAATTAAGCTACATAGCCAAATAGCCTACCTTGAACGCAATTGACTTTAGGATAAGCCAAGTTTTTGCCTTTTCCTTTTCTTTTGTAACCGCATTTTTTAGCCTCCACATGAGCCAAATTGTTCCCTCTTCTTACCTAGAGGATAGCTTAGTGATGGTGGGGTTTGTTGTGTGTTACAGTGATTTGTGGGTTACTGTTTATATTGTTGGTTGTTGGTTTTCATGACTCTAGTCATTTCTTATCCAGCTCATATTATTTTTC
This sequence comes from Amaranthus palmeri, assembly GCA_019776075.1. Taxonomy (NCBI): domain Eukaryota; kingdom Viridiplantae; phylum Streptophyta; class Magnoliopsida; order Caryophyllales; family Amaranthaceae; genus Amaranthus; species Amaranthus palmeri. The sequence goes on along the minus strand of JAAKBH010000702.1, from coordinate 30,760 downwards.
TCCTATTTCCTCTAGTGCTTTCATTTTTATTATTCATACACATTCTATGTTTTGAGGAGAACTCTCTCTTGTTTTTCATTGAGTTCTTATACGCATTCATATGTTCATGTGAGTGAGGATGTCGTTACATTATTGGGAGATGAGCTTGGAAACACTTGTTATTATGAGATTTCACATGTTTTTATAGTGTTTGATGATGGAGATCATCGTGCTTATATGAGTTTATTGGGTTATTGTTGGTTGTTGGATATAGTTTTCATTGGTTTATTATGAGAAGTTTGTGGGTGTTTTGTTTAGGGTCACTTGCTATCCTCTACTTAGCTCCACATTCCCAAATGTAACCCACCTTAACCCTAAGCCAACGTTACAACCCTTTGTGCTAACCTGTTCGACTTGATCCGTTTAGTATGTTTTGTGCTGGAGTTAGATATGTCACAATCCCTATTAGGTGTTTGATTCCCGACTCATCTTTAGTCGGAAGACTTTGAGCGAAACACGAACCAAAATCAAACACATGAGCGTAATTGCATATTTCTGACATCTTTTGAGAAATAACCCGGGGAGCGTGGACTTGTGACCTCTCTAGGTAGTGGGTGGCGTAGCCTGTGATGTAGCTCACCTTATTGATCTCAAGCTTGTGGAATTGGTCATTCTCTTTGGTATTGTGGCTAGGGAAGAGTTTTGCCCGTGCACAGCTCGTTTTGCTTAGATTTTCGCTCACCTTGCATTGCATCATATTAGATTTTGCATTGTAGTTTTTAGTTGCATATAGTTTTCATCCTTGCATTTGCATTGCATAGGATTTGTGGGTCTCCTTCTAAAAAACCCTCACGAGACCTTACTTGTCCTCTTTGGGAGACCTTGAGGTTTAAAGGGCTTGTCGTACGTGCTAAGTGCGATCGTGATTCCTACAACAGTGAGTTTTAAGCTTTATTGCTTTCATAGTTTAGTTTAGTTTTGCTTTTTTTGTTAGTTTGTTTTTGGGATGCCCTGTTCTTTCATGTCGTTCCTACCTAGTCTCTTTGTTAGGGACTAGCAAAGGTTAAGCTTGGGGGTGTTGATGTGCTCGATTTAGAGCACATTTATTACCCTACTCTGGTGTCGAGTCTAGCTGTTTTACATTGGTTTTATAGGATTTACACTCGATTTTACCTTGTTCCTGTCTCCACGGTGTTTAGAGGTCGTTTCAGGCGTTTTCGGGAGATTTCGAGGTAATTCGTATGGAGTTCAAGGCTTAGACTTCAAAGTCGAAGAAAAGGCACGTGTTTCGAGGCGTTCACAAGTGTTTCGGGTCATCCCCGAAGATATCGCAAAGGTCGGAGATCGTTTGATGGTTGTTTGAAACTTTAATGTGACCAAAGGGGCCACATTCGGTCGAAGCCATGGTCAATTCGGTCGAATGGACCTACAACAACTCAAGGCAAAGTTCAAAACCCACTGGATATGGCGAAGGAAGACCTATTCGCTCGAATAGGTCAATTCGGTCGAATCCTATAGTCCATTCGGTCGAATCCAACATTGTGCTGCCAAAGACAAATTTTCAATGCATTCTGGAAATGGCGAATTCGACCCCATTCGGTCGAATGGTACGAATTCGGTCGAATCCCCTGCTCCATTCGGTCGAATCTCGCCCAGTTTCAGCGCACAACTATTTCTTCGCAAGCTTTTTCCACGTGGATCTTTTTAGGTTTTTTTCCCCCTTTCCCTTTGGGCTATAAATACCCACTTTTCTTAATGTAACCCTCATGACTTGAGAGGGAGTAACCCTCCCACTCTTGTTCATGAACATTTAATGATTTTTCTCTTTATTTCTTGCCCTAGCTTAGATTAGTTCTTCATTTATGCTTTGTTCTTCATTCTTGCTCTTTCATTTATGTAAATTTACATTTCCTTTGTTTCTTTAATATCATTTATTGCTTTCATTTTTATTGTTTTCCCTTATTGCTTTCCTCTATGCTATCATTTATTGCTTTGTAGTGTAGACTTTATTGCTTTCATGTTCTTCTTTCTATTTAATGCTTTCATGTCTTTATTTCCTTTAATGCTTTCTTGAATAGGTTTAATGCTTTCCTTTCTTGTTGCTTTTGCTTTCATTATGCTAGAGTAGTCTTTTAGGGTTTTGGGTTAGAGAAATCTTAGGGTTTTTGTAACAGGAGCGACATCCTAGATACGTATTTAACATAAATAAAAAAATTTACAAATAATGCGGAAGTCTAAAAAAGTCGATTTGCTAAAACTTTTTAAAAAAAATTAAAATTGTTTATGACAAACATTAAATATTACATCAGAGTTGGAAGATTAAATACATATCGTTTGTTCCAAAATACATAATAATTAAAATTAAGTACGTCAAGATCATAAAACAAAATGCAGCTAAGTCCTCGATAACATGAATAATTGGTAGCTGCGGCCTGGATCGGAACCTGAACTAAGTCCTGCAAAATACTGCCATCCATAATACGGATGACAGCCGGTTGAACCGGTCAGCGCTTAACGCCGAGCATAACTCCCTGTCCCGCTCCAAATACAGAAATCGTACACTATATTTACAAAATAATATTTCAAGTACGAACTTATAACTACTTAATACCACTGTATAATTTTACTACATTCTTTATCGCTCTATACTTTTAAGTCATTAAGATACCATTCCCATCCTTGGTAGAAGTACGTTACTGCCACTTATACCATCGGTAATCTTAATACTTAAGTAAGTTTATCTGATTAATACTCATAACCGTACCATGCATCACTACTTCAACACCAATCAAAAGTTTATCACTGATCAACAAGCAAGCACCACAATATAACACCTGATATATGTAAGGGTCTGGCTAGATTAGGGTCAAAGCGCTAATCTAACTGTGGTGGGGGTCGTCACCCCGCCAATGTTTATGCTCGAGCTTCTACAGGATAGGTAGCTAACCCCCTGTCTAACACCGCATTTTACGTGCCGGCCAACACAGGCGCCGGGATTTTACATGCCGGTCCATGGTTCGACATTTCCTTACTATCAGGGTCATTCAATCAATACACACATAATTTCACACAAGCACATCACATTTTTATTACCACAAGTTGACCTAGACTTTGACCAGTTTAGACGATAACTTCCTTATTTTATAATATTCTACCTATATGCCCTTTTTAAGTTCACTACTAAAGCTTTACTCATAAAACTATATTTAAAACTTTATATTTAATAGTTCATTTGTTAAATAAATTTGGACTACTAAATTAATATTCTATAAATAGTCTTTAGATTAATATTTTCACAAGTAGCTACTAATTTTTATTTATTTTGAAATAAGTTTCAATAATCAACATTTTTAACTATAAAACAAATTTAATAAATATTTTGATTCTTTAACAAAAATAAATATTCTAATTATAAATCTAGTAAAACTATATTCTATGGATAAGTTTTCAAAACTCACCAAAATCAATATTTCAAGTTGAAAAGTAAGACTTATTAAAATCACAACAATGAATATTATATTTATTTATAAAACAAATACAAATCATAATGTTACGAAACTAATATTTCTAGTAAAAAAAACGAGTAACACTTTATAAGTTCACAAAAACAATACTTCTAGTAATAAAACAAGTAAAACTTATATATTCACACAAATCCATAATTCTTTTTATAAAAAAAAACTTTATTCTTTTGAGATTTCCATAAAATCAAAATTTCACACAAAATTTAAAAAAAACAAATTTATATATAAAAAAAATAATACTTTTACATTATTTCAACTAAATTTTTGTCAAATAGTCAACAAAAGATATATTTTGTACTAACCAACTATTTAATTTCATAAAAGTTATCTTAATTAGGGGTGAAAGTTCGGTCTACGGTTTGGTCTTTTACCAAAACCAAATCAGACCATATTTAATTCGGTGTCCAAAATTTCAGACCATCACCAAACCAAATTAATTACTAGACCGAACCAAATCGAACCGCAATTTATTTTGATAGACCGCATCGAACCGAATTAGACCGAATTAGACCGCAAAATTTCAGAAAATGTAAACTAATTAATCAAAACCATCACTACCCAAATAGATTTAAACATCAAGAACATAAAGATAAACTAATTAAACATAAACTAATTAATCAAGAACATAAAAATAAACTATTGAATATCCTACTTACCAAAACTAAATATCATTAAAGTTAACAATATCCTACTTACTCGTAAATAGCACAAAACCAGAGGTTCAAACAAACAAAAAACAAAATGACTTAAAATCTAATTTCCATTCGATTACATTTAGTTACTTAAAGCACTACATATCCTACCAAATCTTACTACTAACCTCTCTCACCTCGAATCCTACGAGCATAAAACAATTAAAAATTAAATAATGCACATCAGACGATCAGAGAAATGTCGAGTAAAGAGAGAAATGAAAATGTCGAGTAAAGACAGAAGACTTGCACCGTTGCACGGTAGCGAGCTGGGCGCAGTGAGTGAGTGACGGCGGGAATGGGAGTGGACATAGGGTTTTCAGATTTTTCTAAGAATGAGAGAGAGAGTAAAGAGAGAAAGAAATGTTGAGTAAATCAGAAAATGAAAATCAGAGAAATGAGAGAGAGAGAGAAATGAAAATAAGAGAAATGGGAGGGAAGTGGGAACGGCGCATATCATTAGGCTTAGGGTTAGGGTTTCACTTTCTAGTCTTTCTTAAGTTGGGCCTGGGTAAATTTGGGAATTGGGCTTAGTCCAAAATAAATATATTTAATTTCATAAATTTCGGTGTTCGGTCTAACATTTCGGTTTTCGGTTTATGAAAATCTCAAACCTAATCCAAACCTTAATATTTCGGTTTTAGAATTTTCAAACCTAATCCAAACCAAATTAAAAAAACACCAAACCATATTTGTTATTCGGTTTGCGGTTTTAAACCGAATAAGTTTCACCCCTAATCTTAATTATAAATTCTCATATATTCAAGGAAACATTTTAAATACTTATAAAAAGTTATTTCACAATATATTTAAATTTTATTGTTGATACTAAGTAACTTATATTATTCAATTAAAACTATCTTTTTATTTATCTATAAGCTAATATGGTCAAATTGTTTAGGCTACTTTTGGAGTGTTTCCCACATATAAACAACTTAATTTATTTTATTGTAGTATATCCTAAGCTTAAATACTTACATAATCACAAAAAAAATTAAATAAAATAAAAGCTTTTACACCTTAACTTGAAAATTTGATATACCATTAAGGATATCTTAAATATCAATACATTCTGTTAACAACCTTTTATTATTATTATTATTATTATTATTATTATTATTATTATTATTATTATTATTATTATTATTATTATTATTATTATTATTATTATTATTATTATTATTATTATTATTATTATTATTATTATAAATATTATTAAAAATTATTATTATTATTATTTTATATTTTTCAAATATAATTCAATTTAATATAACATGTTCTTAATAACTACTCATAACTTAAAAAATATTATTTAAAACTAACATAAACATATTAAAAAAAATAAATTCTAGCATAACATACTTAATTATAATAACATTCCTAATACAACACATAACCCATAGCATACCAACACAAATTTATACAAAACTAAAAACTTAATTTTAGTTAGAGTATAATAATGTACCCAACTTTCTAACATGTTCTAAAATTTATTAAACATACTAATAAATTTAGCATAACATACTTAGTATAAACATAATCATAATTTCATCAACCAATTTTCCTAATTAAATCATGGTAATATATTTCATACTTTGCATATTATAAAGTAAATATAATGTAAAATTTCCACATAAAAAGTAGGGTAAGGAATTATACCATGTTATCACCAAGGATTAGTAGTAAATACTTATTAGGAAAATGGATAGTGTGATCCTCCAAGCTCCAATGCTCCAAGCCCAAAACTCCAAAATGGTGATCTTCAAGTACCCAAAATTATACCCCAACTATTGCTTCTTCTTCTTGATTTTCTCTAACTAATTAATTTTAGGAATATTAGTAGATGATTTTATAAGGTGAATTTAAGAGAAAATGGGAAAAAGTTGATGGCTTTACTTGGCACAAAGGCCACGTCTAACAAGAGGGAGTTAATGTGAGTTCATTTCTTCCCACTTTTGCAAGATTTACATATGCTTAAATAGGCAAAGCTAAGGTAGGGTTGTTGAGATATTTTGATAAAAAAAAAAATCAAGTAGATATGGCCTATGTTGCTAGAATCATCCCTAAGATAAGGAGAGTATGGTGTTGGGATTTCTTACTTAGTTCAATTTGGTTTACTTACATAAGTAAACAAGATTAAAATATTAGATAGGTTTTGACTTACTAGTTTTAGGTAGTTAGGATTAGTTTAGGTGTAACAAGCTTAAAAGTGTAATTAATTTTAGTATTATAATTATAATGGTTTTAAAATAGCTTAAGTGAAAGTGTTAAAATCATTAAACTAATTTCGAATTAAGTATTCAAAACGTAAAGCATTAGTAAACCGTAAATTAAAAAAATTTCGAAAATTTGAAAGTATATAAATTAGCAAAAACTTTTGGGCTCAAAAAGAATATTTTAGAAATATAAAATTTCGAGTTGGAAATGATTTAAGGAACTCGAACACGTATTTTAATGGAATATAAGATTGGATATAAATTAAATCTCAAGGAAATAAAATCATACATGATGACTAAATTAAATTTGAGTTAAGGATTATGAATTAAGAATTTATCGGAAAAAATTAATGGGATGATTACAGGAAAATTTCGAGTCTGTTACAGTTTTGGTCTTGTGTTTAATGTTTGGGAAGATGGTTGAGGTTGATGTTGGTTTGATTGATTGCTATTCGATGCATATCTTGTCCTGCCACTCCCTTGTGAGACATAGGGCGATTATGGGTCGTTCGCATTGACTATAGGTCATCAACTTCCCCATGCTATCTAGAGTGTCTCGATTGACCTTCGTTCGATCTCCCTTGACCTAGCCTATCTCTATTCAATAGACCTACCTAAGGTGGACCTAGTCTAAACCCGCTTTCTTTCCTTGCTTGTTCTTACCATTAGTTTAGTTCACCCACCTTCCTACCTATACACCATACACCTTTCCCACACCAACTCTTTAGTCTAGCATCCCTTGTGCTCTGTGGTTCGACCCACGACTTACCGCTACACTCGTTGTAGTATTATTTTGGGTGATTATAAATGTGTTTGATTGACCAAGTCTTCTAGCGTTAAACGACGCGTTAGAAATCCGGTTATCAGCTGCCTGCCATAATAAGACTCCTCCTAGCAGCCCATACCGTCGATAATCGAACCGCACTCCACTACAACACTTAGCAACCCACCAGCATATGAAACACACCAAAAAAACAGCTAAAAACGATGAAAAGCCCCACTAAATACCACGTCCATAACAAACATAAAAATAGCTAACACCAGGAGGATCCCCATCTACTAAGGTCGACCCTATAAAACTCGAAACAAAGACCCCAAAACAATCGAACAAAACCCCAAACAACAAAGGTCACTCTAGAAAAATCTTCCATCCAAATAAAGACCACGATTCAAACACCATCATCTAATCAACAATTGACACCACACCAGAGCACCCACCCGCGAGAAAGCTTTGCATCAGACCCAGCCCCAAAAACGCCCTAACTTTCAACGAATACACCATCTTCATCAAAATCATCTAAACCATCGAAATACCCAGACTCCAATCCCAGAACAAGCTGCCGACAACCTAGTCACCATGAAAACCTACCCACCGAAAAACTCCAGACCATACCCGACCAAGAGCCCACCAAGAGAGACAGAGCACCAGGAGAGAGAAATTGTTTATACATACATATATATATATATATATATATATATATATATATATATATATATATATATATATATATATATATATATATATATATATATATATATATATATATATATAAATAAATAAATAAAAAGATGGGTAGAGTGAGAAACCTTAGAGAGAGAAGGAGTGGGTTTAGCTTTCCAGGATTTCAATCTACGTTGAGAATTCGAAGAGACACCCAGCATTCAAACGGTATTCTGACAAAAAAGACAGCTAATGGCGGTGGTTTTGGGAGGTGGAAAGCCAGAAGTTCGAAGGACCTTGGTGTTAATGGTGGTAGAGATGATGTTCGTTCTGCCCAGTACCATCTGCTGCGTGATTCAAACACTGGTGCACAAGATGACCATGAAGAAGAAGGTTGGACCTACGTTAGAAAGAAATCGTCCAGAGTTATGTACCATCCCAAAGATCACTTTTACTCAAAAAGAACCTTCCCTGGTCTGTGGGCTGGTCATCGAGGAGATTCCCGTCGTCTGTGGCGACGTGGATCTCGGGAGCCTCCCCATACTAGGCGTCAAGGTATAAGCTTGTTTGTGGATGGTATAGAGAGATCAGTGTCTTTGAGAGAACTCCGAGAATGCTTCGAAAAAGTGGGAAATGTTAGTGATGTTTATATCTCAGGTAAAAGGAGGAATAATAGGTAGGTTGGTTTTGCTTTTGTGAGATATTCTTGTGAGGATGATGCTCAAAAAGCTATTCAAAAGCTTAATGGTAGTTACCTCCAAGGGGGTAGAATCACTGTGTCGATGGCCGGCCAAATACATTGATAGTCTTGAAAACAAGGGGTTGAGGAGTAATGACATGAAGAACAGGAAGCAGCCGGTAGTGAAGCATAGTGAAAGACGCCCTGCGCTCCGTGACCAACGTAAGTATTCTGAGGTGGTTTTGGGTGCTAGTCCATGTCAACCTGTGAGTGATACCCAAGCAGAACAGCCATATCATCGTGTTCCAGCTCACAATAATAACTCCCTGGTTGTTGATAATCTTCCAAGGGGTATCTCCATTGACTGGTTCAAAGATCTTTTTGCTGAAGTGGGAAAAGTGGAGAATGCATACTTACTGACTGACCGCCAACAAAACAAAGCCTTGACATCCGGGGTTGTAGCATATGTAAACGCAGCTGATGCTGAAAAGGCGGCTACGAGGTTCGATGGGTATGACATCAAAGGACACAAGATCAAAGTAAGATGGGCAAAAAACAACAAAGGAGGCTCTCTACCATCGGTTGATACTGCGGCTCATCATTCCCAGGTATCAATCAAAATTTCTGAATGTGATGTTATGGCTAGTAGGCTTGATTGTGCAATTGTGGTTGTTGTTGATAATATTGTTGACGGAAACGACATTACGGACCTCATTTTGGAAAATAATCTTCCCTTTGTGTGTTTGTCATCCCTTTCCCCGTCGGAGGTTTTAATATTCATGAAAAATGAAGAGGAAGTTAATAGGGCTGTTGAACGAGACTCGCCATTTTGGAAAGTCTTCAGTCATGTTCGTAGATGGGTACATGGAGTACAGTTCACTGATAGAATCACTTGGCTTGAATGCATTGGAGTCCCACCTAATTTGTGGAGTGTTGAAAACATAAGGTTGATTGGAGAAAAATGGGGGAAGGTACTAGAGGTAGATTATAATTACTATGGGCTTAATAGCCTTACGGCGGCTAAAATCTTAATACAAACCACAAAACAGCAGCTTATTGACGAAAGGGTCAAATTGGAGTGGGTGGAGGGATCTTGTTTGGTGTGGGTCCATGAAATTCAGAAGTGCGATTGTGTTTGTAAAAAGAAGCTGGATTATGTTGACATGGAAATTGAGTCAGTGGTGAATGATCGGATATTGGAGGTATGGACGAGCACGGTGCTGATGATATTGAAGGTACTAGAGGTATGATTCCAGATCAGTTGCTTACTAATGGCGAGTCGCATAGGAATCCTGTTCAGTTGCAGCAGCAGCTTAGTAAGATTGGCGAGATGAATAATGATTTAGATGTACAGCTGGAGGAGGTAGATAAAGAAGGTCAGAGAGCTAAAAGGGACGTGTTGTTTTCTGACCATATGAATGGTTGTGGGGTTGGGGAGCAGTTAACAGTAGATAGGCAGCAGGATAAAGATTCAGCAATGCATTATAATAACACACTATTATTTGATCAGGGCACTGATATTTCGAATGTCATGAAGCCCAGTGAGGAACCTGCAGAAAGTGCTGGTGATAGGCGAAATTTGGTTGAAAGGTCTACACCTGCAGATGATCTGACACAGATTGTAGGGGATACTGGAGGTATATCTACTGAGTTGATTAACTTTGATCCAATGGCGCAGCTGGAAGCTCTAATTATATGTAGTGCTGTTACTCCCATGCAACCGACGTTAAAAAGAAAACCACGTGGAAGGCCGAAAAGATCAGGGTGCTCACTACCAAACCCAATTTTTGTGCCATCAACACCAGTGATACATTCTTCTAAAGCAAAGAAAACATGGAAAGTGGCAAGAACCATTGATGTAAATGCCACTAATGAAGATCATATTGTGGATGAGTTGAGAAAATCAAAGAGGATAATGGCCTTGGAGGAGAAGAGGTCGGCGGCTGCTGTGTAATTTGGCTCAGCTGGAGGTGTTATTTTAATTTCGTTATCATGAATTTGCTTTTCTGGAATGTGAGAGGTTTAGGAAGGGGGGAAAGGTGCATCTCTATTCGTCAGTTGATTAAGAAGAAAAATATTTCTGATCTTTTGGGGCTTGTGGAAACAAAGCATGGGCGATCTTTTAATAGGAGAGTAAGAAGAATGTGGGGTAACGATGATTTTGAATGGTGTGAATCGTTAGCCTCGGAGACCTTTAGTGGTGGAATCATAGTGGTGTGGGATCCTAACATTTTTTGCGTTTCTAATAAATATATCAGCGATCGATGGATCATTCTTGAAGGCCATGTTACTAAAAGCAACTTCAGCTGTTGTGTGGGCTTTATTTATGGACCTAATGATAGGGATGGGAGAAATCAGAAGTATAGAGCTCTGAGATCGATTCATCATTGCAACAGTGGGAAATCTTTTCTTTTCTTGGGCGATTTTAATGAAGTTATCAATCCGAATGAAAGAATTGGGGTTTACCGGTTTGATGCTAGCATGGAAGATTTCAAGAATTGGATTAGTGACCTTTGTCTTATTGACATCCCTCTTCATGGTATCAAATTCACATGGTCTAGAGGAAAGTTGCAAAGCAAATTGGATCGTTGTTTATGTCAGGATGATTGGTTGGTGAAATTCCCCCAAATGCGGCTCGAAGGTCTTCCTAAAGGGTCCTCTGATCATAATCCTCTATTGCTCTCATTGGAAGACAGTCTGAATTGGGGTCCAAAACCCTTTAGGTGCTTTGATTATTGGTTTATGCATCCAAAGTTTAAAGATTTTGTGCGGAAAGAGTGGAAGGAGCTGCCAAATCTTTGTCTCTTCAATAAAATGAAAGCCTTGAAACATCCGATAAAAAAGTGGAGTAAGGAGAAGTTTGGGGTAATGGAAATCACAATCACTAAACTGGAGAATGAAATTCATAAGCTACATAAAATGGGGGAAGGCCGACAGCTCAATGAAGTGGAGTGCATCCGATTACGTGCATGTCAAAACCACCTACATACGTGGTTAATTAGACGTGAGAGAATGTGGAGGCAAAAGGCACGCGTATTTGGGTTTAGCCTTAAAGACCTCAATACCAAATTTTTCCATGCCACAACAATGATGAGAAGAAAAAGAAATGAAATTGTACAACTTGAGATTGATGGCAATATTGTCAATGGGGTTGAGGAGCTGAAACAAGGTATCTACAAGTACTTTGCAAGCAGATTTTCTCAAAGAGAGTGCCCTGAGTTAGATTTTGAGATGGGTAATCACACTAGAGTTTCGGAGGAGCAAATAAAATTCCTAGAATCTCTACCATCACGTGTAGAGGTCAAAGAAGCAGTTTGGGCGTGCGGGGTTAACAAAGCTCCGGGGTTTGATGGTTTTAATTTCAAGTTTATCAGGGAAATGTGGGATGATATCAAGGATGACATTTATGATTTTATCATTCGATTTTTGGAATGTGGTGATGTTGCTAGAGCTATAAATGTAACTTGGGTGAGCTTGATTCCTAAAGTTTAAAATCCTACATCAATTGATGACTTTAGGCCGATAAGCATGGTTGGAGATCTTTATAAGATAATTTCTAAGTTGCTGTCCATTCGCCTAAAAGAGGTTATTCCTCTTCTTATCGATGAATCCCATTGTGCTTTTGTGAAGGACCGGCAAATCCTTGATGGGATCTTAATAGCAAATGAAGCAATTGGGTGGCTCAAAAAGAACAAAGTCCCGGGTGCACTACTGAAATTGGACTTTCAAAAGGCGTATGATTCTGTTCGATGGTCTTTCCTTCAGAAGGTAATGGAGAAACTTGGTTTTGGTAATAAATGGGTTAGATGGATCATGTTATGTGTTTCTACAGCTTCGATGTCGATCATTGTTAATGGATCCCCTCTTAAACCGTTCAAAATGGAAAGAGGATTACGACAAGGAGATCCTTTGTCTCCTTACCTATTTATTCTCGTGAGTGAAGCACTAGTTTGTCTTTTGAAAAAGGCGGAGGAGAAGAACTTGGTGAAAGGGGTCGAGATTGGCAAGGAAAAAATTGTTTTGAAGCATCTCCAGTTCGCCGACGACACTCTCATATTTGTGCCAAAGAGTAGGTATGTAGTTACTAACTACTTTCGTATTCTTGATGTATTTGCAATAATGTCTGGTTTGAGCTTAAATTATAGCAAGTCACAAATAATTTCTTGGAGTTCTGCTGATCATGTTTGGGCACGGGGGATAGCAAATGATAATGGCTGTCGACATTCTACATGCCCTGTTACATACTTAGGTTTGCCTCTAGGGGATAATATGAATCAATGTGCTGCATGGAAACCTATTCTATCTAAAATAAGGGGCAAGGTTGATTCATGGAAATCGAGAACACTTTCACGTGCTGGGAGACTCACATTAATTAAAAGTGTTCTTAATAGCCTCCCGATTTACTATATGAACATCTTCAAAATGCCTAAGGCGATCACTCAGGAAATTATAAAACTACAGAGAAGATTCTTTTGGGGTACGTCTAGAGATGGAAGACTTGTACCACCTTCAGTTGCATGGGATTCTATTGAACTCCCAAAGGAATCAGGGGGTTTGGGAGTTGGAAACATTTTGATAAAAAAACTTGTTCTCTTGTTTAAGTGGTGGTGGAGGTACTCGGATTGTGGAGCTACTTTGTGGAAGCGCGTCATTAGATCGATTTATAGTATCAAGAGCCAAAAGGCATCCACAGAGTCGTTGGGGACTATTAAGAAGGGGTTGTGGTCGGCTTTGATGAGCAATGACCGAGATGTTAGCAAGATCCGTGGTATTGTGGAGGAGGGTTTAATTTCTAGAGTGGGTGATGGTTCTTCTACCCTCTTTTGGCACGATAAATGGGTTCCGTCTGGTTCTATCAAATTGATCTTCCCTCGCCTATTCTCTATTTCGAAACAATGCAATGCATATATAAGCCAAATGGGGGAATGGCAAGGCAATGTCTGGATTTGGAGATTTGAATGGAGAAGGAGACTTTATGATTGGGAAATGGATGATTTTAATAGATTAAAGATCCTTATTAAGCAAATTATTCCTAGAGTGGGAAAGTCTGATGGTATTTGTTGGCATGGAAGTGATCTTACCAGTTTTCCGATCAAGAAGATTATTGATGATTTTTACTCCCATCTTGATCCTATTATTCCAAAGCCGGTATCATCAATTATATGGAAGTTAAAAGCCCCTCCTAGAGCTCTGATTATTGTGTGGCTTGCTTGCCTTGGTAAGTTGAAGACGAGTGACTTTCTTGTGGGGAAAGGATTATTAGATATGGCTAGTGCTACTTGTCCGTTGTGTTTGGATGCATTGGAGACTAACTCACACATTCTCTTTTCGTGTAAATTCTCGTGGTGTGTTTGGATGTGTGTCCTTGATTGGTGGGGTATTTCTGGGGTTATTCATAACCATTGTCAGATTTTCTCATTGTCGTGGGCTTCTTTAAAGCCAAATCGTTGTAGCAAACCCTATTGGAACCTGATATTAGCTTGCAGCATTTGGTCTTTATGGTTCCAAAGGAACCAAATAAAGTTTGATGGCGGTTCGGTTGAGCTCTCAAAGTTCACAAATACTTTGAAGATCCGGATTATTACCTGGGCGGAGGAGTTACTTGGCTACTCAGGTGCTGTTGCAGATCTACCTTGCCTCGGAAGATCGTGAGATATACTTGTTGTTTTTTCCCGTGTATTTGTCGACTTGTGATACTATGTAGGTGCCATGTTTTTTCCGGCTTTTGTTAGATGTTTTTTGATAGGAGTTTGGGTGGTGTATACGATGGTTGAGGATGTTCAACCATCAGGTGTTTTTTTGTTGGTTTTTAGGTGTTTTTTCTTTTTGTGACGCATAGTCCACCCCTATGCTGTTCTGGGTGGCCCGATTCTTGGGCCCCTCTTCCAATGGCTTTTTCCCCTCGCAGGGTTTTTATGCTGGCGGTTTTGGGTTTCCCAAGTTTCAGTAAGATGTATTTTTCCATATTAATATATATCTCCCAAATTATCAATATATATATATATATATATATATATATATATATATATATATATATATATATATATATATATATATATATATATATATATATATATATATATATATATATATATATATATATATATATATATATATATATATATATATATATATATATATATATATATATATATTTTGCCAAATAATTTGTATTATATACCAAAAGAGGGAGATACAAACTAAGGCACGGGCTAGAAATTAACTCCACCCGAGCAAACCAAAAACGCTAACACTCTTACAAAAAAAGGAGTGTCAGCCCAAAAACACTACCTAGATATAAGCATATCTACCATCCTACTGTTTACCCTCCCCGCAATTCTAAACACTATACAGCTAATCACATCCTTCACATTGAAGGTATGGTTGTCAAAAACAGTTTTGTTTCTTTGCATCCACAGGTTATAAATCATTTCCGTCCATACACCAACGATAAGCTTTGCCCTGTCCGTCTTCTTTTTGTTTAATTTATTCATCTGCAAAATCTCTGCCTGGAAATTAGGAGCGTCAAGGTGATGCGGGAGAAAGTTGAACAATCCCTTCCTGACTTCCTGCGCATACGGGCACTCAAAGAAAAGATGATGGACTGATTCCGTTGTCCCAGTACACAAGGCGCAAGTATTGTCGGTGATATTAGCCCATTTTTCCATTCGGTCCCTGGTAGACAACCTATTCTGCACAGCGAGCCATGTTATGAACCTGGCACTTGGGCTAGCCACATTTTTAACCATGATATTCGCCCACGGAACACTAGGAGCTTCGGCGATAAGTTGATCGTAGACTTTACCAATCCTGAAAGGCCGATCTTTGGTGATGTTATCCCATCCTCCAAGCTTCTCCACTAGCTCTCTCTGCTTGAGAATCTTCTTAAAGATCCATGAGGCATGAATGGATGCTTGCATCTCATGGATTCCCTGATCTTTCACATAGTAGCTATGAACCCATTTGACCCACAGATTCTCTTTTTTCCTCGCTAAGTTCCAAAGGTGCTTGAGAATAGCTACTTTGTTCCACAGGTACATGTCTTTGAGGTTTAGGCCCCCTTTAGCGAAAGGTAAAACTAAGTTACTCCAAGGAACTGCAGCTTTCCGAGAAATCCCCTCCTTCCCGGTCCAAATGAAGGACCTACAAATGCTCTCCACCATCTTGATGAGCTTTTTCGGAAGACAGAAAATTTGGGCCCAAAAATTTTGGATGCCCCCAATAACGCTTCGAACTAACTGGACCCTGCCTGCATAGGAAAGAAGACGAGAGGACCAGTAGCCAATTCTTCCTATGATTTTATCTACCAAAGGCCTGCACTCTCTAGAGTTTAGCTTCTTGGAGTGAAGGGGAACCCCCAGGTATCTGAATGGGAACTCACCCTCCTCCATTTGAAGGTACTGCAAAATCTGAGCTTTAACCTGATTGTCGATGCCTGACAGATAAACATTGCTCTTACTAGTATTTGCTTCAAGCCCTGACGCCCTGGAGAACTTGTTAAAGGTAAGCATTAAGTTGTGAATAGAGGTGACATCAGCACGGCAGAACATGAGGAGGTCATCTGCAAAGAGAAGGTGAGTGAGATTCACCTTCCTACACCTGGGGTGGAAGTGGAAAGTCGGATTATCTTTCTGCTTGTACATCAACCGCGAGAGGTATTCCATGGCTATGGCGAAGAGATAAGGAGAGATGGGATCTCCCTGGCGTAACCCTTTCTTTGCTTCAAACGGCTTGAGCGGCATGCCGTTCACTAGGATGGAGAACGAGACCGTGGAGACACACGCCTTTATCCAGTCGACAAATATATATATATATATATATATATATATATACATATATATATATATATATATATATATATATATATATATATATATATATATATATATATATATATATATATATATATATATATATATATATATATATATATATATATATATATATATATATATATATATATTTGTTAAATGATTTGTATTATATACCAAGGATAGATACAAAAAGAGACCCGCTCGAGCTGGAAATTAACACCGCCCACGCCCATAAAAAAGGTGACGCTCAATACAAAAACAGCGAGCGCAAGCCTAAAAATAAACCCCCAAAAGCAAACTACATAGATACAAGCATAACTATCATTTTACTGTTTACCCTCCCAGCAATCTTAAAGACTATATTGTCTATAAACTCAGGGCCGGCCCTTGGGCAGGGCGAGCTGGGCCCAGGCCCAGAGCCCACTCCAAAATATAAGAAATGCTAAAAAAATGCTAAATCAAAGCCTCGAACCCTAGATCTACTTGCAAATAAAGTGGGTTCTCAACCACTACACCGCACCATTCATATTACTTTGTTGTACATTTTGAAACTATTTAATACTTAAAATTTACTTGTCCCTACCGACTAGGCACTACAATACTTTTGCGTGTCTTTGCATCGATTTCTACTGTCTCAACTAAGTCAAATAGTGTTAGTTAATTAAAAATATATGAAATTAAAAATATCACTTATGAATATTTATTTTTTAGACTAGTCAATGACATTATAGAAATTAGGAACTTTTTCTCAGAGAAATTAGGATATTGGTTCATATGTTTCAATTAAATCAATAATGTTTCTAAAGGTTTCATGGAAATCAATTATAACATGAATTTTGTATATATAGTATTCTCTATGGTTTATATTACTTTACTTTTTTGGTCAATTAATTTGATCTTTGACCATTGTATACTCTAATTTATGAATTTATGTGTCTATTAAAGTTAACTTTATGAAAAAAAAATATATAACTGGGTGTGGATTTTCATTTCCTAAAAGAAAAAGTATATAATTAGGGGGCCCAAAATTTATCTTTTGCTCTGGGCCCTTAAAAACTATGGACCGGCGCTGTATAAACTCCTTTATCCCGCTGCATCCAGATACTGTATATAATCTCCGTCCATAAGCCTACAATGAGTTTAGCCTTGTTGGCCCATTTGATTTTGATGATGACTTAAACTTTTATAAACAAACAAATTATTTTTGAGATTGTTTTGATAGGTCATATATCCGATTGTTAAAGATCGTCAATAGCACCTAAGAAGTTGTGGAAGAACATTACAAGTCTACGTCATATGCTAGAAGTCATGGAACAGTTCCAGATTGGTCAAAATCGAAGACTGTCCAAACGGAGACAACACGATGTTCCCAATGCAACTGGTCAGAGAAAAGGTCAACGAGATATTAAGGAAATAAATTTTTATTTTTATTTTTCTTTTTATTTAGTTGTACGAGTGAAAAACTAGTTAACATAAGGATTTAAATTGGCAATTAAATAACTAACACTTAAAAGAATTAATATTTTAAGATCCTAAATTATCTCCATAAAAATAAGATCTTATCTATTTTTAGCTAAAAGACAAAGGTTACTTGGAGTAACTCCTAAGTATTCTTACCCATCTTTCCCACGTTTATTGCCCACTACTCCCACAACATTAGATCATGAGTTTTTGGCTAAACCTAATTCTTATGGGTATATAAATGGAATTTTCATAACCGGCACAAATTGGAGAGAGACACATTCACGTAAAATTTGTCTAGTGCCCATGAAAGATTTCGTGAGTTCTAAATCAAGAAGAGGAAAATTTTAATTGCTTATAATTGCCAATTAATCCATTAAATATTTCCTTGTGCTATTCTTAGTTTTTACATCCATTTTGAGAATTCTTTTTGTACAGTTTTTATTGAGTGTGTAAACTTAGACTTAGGCAAGTCTAAGGGGGAATTTAGAGAATCTTGTGTAAAGAGAGAAGAGAAGTGAGAAGGAGAATTCGAGAAGGAGAAGTAGAATAGGCCTAGAGAAGAGAAGAGGAAATTTTATGTAATAAGAAGTGTAATTACATAAAATATTAATAAGAGAAGTTGAAATCCCAAGTCGGTCGTGGCTTTCTTTCTTTTAAGGCCAAGAAAGTTTTTCACGTTAAATCTTTGAGTTCTTTGTATTTTTCATAACAGGGCGAAAAATACTACTAAGGGCGACACAACAATTCACCCCCCTCTTGTTGCGTTCTTCATCTCTAAAGTGTTTCTACAATTGGTATCAGAGCCTTGTCCCTTATTTGATCAAGAAATCCTGAGAGTCGAATCTTGGTATATTAGAGATGTTGAAAATGAATGAACGCATGGAAGAAGGTTACTCTACTCAGAGACCACCAATGTTCGATGGTAAATTCTACACGTATTGGAAGAATAGGATGGAGATCTTCATCAAAGCCGAGAATTATCAAGTTTGGAGAGTCATCGAAATTGGAGATTTTGAGGTAACAACTACCAACTCCAATAACAGGACTGTTCCCAAACCAATAACAGAATATGAGAAGGAAGATTTTCAGAAAATGGAGATGAATTCTCTTGCTATCAAATTACTTCACTGTGGGCTTGGTCCAAACGAACACAATCGCTTTATGGGTTGCAAAACAGCAAAACAAATTTGGGATCTGCTGGAAGTTACCCACGAAGGAACAAGTGAAGTTAAGCGTTCCAAGATTGACTTGCTCATGTCAAAATACGAAAGATTTGTTATGGAACCTAGAGAAAGCATTCAAGAAATGTTTACTAGATTCACTAACATCACAAATGAGCTTGTCTCCCTTGGAAGGATAATTCCCTCAGATGAACAGGTACAAAAAATCCTAAGAAGCCTACCTCAAGATGATCGTTGGAGAGCTAAGGTCACAGCCATTCAAGAATCTAAAGATTTCACAAAGTTTAATTTGGAAGAGCTGGTTGGTTCCCTTATAACTCATGAATTACATCTGGGAACAGCGGACAATTCCAGGTACAAAGGTCTGGCTCTGACAGCAAACGATCAAGAAGAATCAGAAACTGATGAGGAAGAGGCAACAATGTCGATACGGAAATTCAAGAAGTTCTTCAGGAACAACAGATATAATAATCAAAGAAACAACAAAGAAAGAGGAACTTTAAATTCCAAAACCTTTGAATGTCACAAATGTGGAAGTACCGAGCACTTCATCAAAGAATGCCCTCTATGGAAGAATGAGAAGGGTAAAGGGAAGGCAAGAGAAACAGGAAGACAACCAGCAAAAGGGAACTTCAAAAAAGCCGATTTTCGCAAAGCCATGATAGCTGCATGGGGAGAATCCGAAAGCGAGGCCGAAACCGAAGCTCCCGTTGAAGAAGAAACAACCAATCTCTGTCTCATGGCTACGCATGATGAGAAGTCCAAAGAAAAAGAGATATTGTCTTCTAATTCATTTCCTGATTACTTATTCAAATTGGATAAACACAAATTGATTAAAATGATTTTAGAAACTCACGAAAATTTAGAAAAACGAACAGCCATTTGTCTCTAGACAGAAAAAGACCTCAAGGCTAGTAAAGACCAAATATCCTACCTAAATTCTTTTAGGTCCGATGTGCAAACTCGATTCTTTGATTTGCTTGATAAGAACGTGATGTTAAAAGAAGTTATAGAAAAGGTTAAATAAGAAAACATCATGTTAAATGTTGAATTAAATCAACATAAGTTGTTAGAAATAGAATTGAGTAATGAGTCTAATAAGGAAATTAAAAGTGTTTTTAATAAAATGAAGTTAGAACTAGAATCCTCCATATATGAAAATGAACGACTTAAGCTTGAATTAAATTCAAGAGGAAAAGGGAAAATAAAAAAGGTTCCCAAATGGATTCTTAACGCTAAAACCAAAGGAACTGAAGGTTTAGCATATAATAAATATGTTAAAAAGAAGAAGGTCTATGTCGATCTCCTAAGTAGTAAGATCTGTTCCTTTTGTGGCAAGACGGGGCACCTGAAACATCAATGTTTAAAAAGGGAACAGCATAACAAAACGAACCAAATGTATGTCGATAGTGTTTGGATTAAGAAATATGATTCTTGTATAATCGACATGGAACCCAAGGATGGCTGGGTTCTACCCTCTAACAACTAAGTTGGTTTTGCAGGTTCTAGTGAGGGGGAACAACTCATGGTATCTCGACAGTGGCTGTTCCAAGCACATGACAGGCGATAGATCAAAGTTTCTCTCACTGGAAACCTATGATGGAGGAACTGTGACCTTTGGCGACAACATGAAAGGAGAAATAATTGCAAAAGGAAAGATAGGAAGGTCAAGTTCCCATGCTATAGATAATGTATTTTTAGTCGAGAATCTAAAACACAATCTTTTAAGTATCTCTCAATTTTGCGACAATGGTAACTCTGTAAACTTTACTTCTGAAAAGTGCATTATTTCTAGGAACGACACAGGAGACATCATTCTGGAAGGAATCAGAAAAGGGAACACCTACGTGGTGGACCTGCATACTGTTCCTAAAACAAGTCTAACGCGTCTGAGCGTTATAGAAGATGACCCTCTTCTTTTGCATAAACGTTTAGGCCATGCTAGTTTTTCATAGCTTAATACTTTACGAACTAAAGACCTAGTAAGAGGATTACCGTCCCTTAAATTTCAAAAGAATGAAGTTTGTGATCCTTGTGCCAAAGGAAAACATACAAGGTCATCCTTCAAACCTAAAAATATTGTGACCACTTCAAGACCACTTGAATTAATTCATATGGATCTTTGTGGACCAATGAGAATCCAAAGTCGCAGCGGCAAGCGATATGTATTTGTTATAGTTGATGATTACAGTAGATTTACATGGACATTATTCTTATCTAGCAAAGATGAGGCTTTTGATGAAGTTGTTGCATTTGCTACTAAAATTCAAAAATCTAGTAACAATCAACTTGTCCACATAAGATCGGATCATGGCAAGGAAATTGAAAATTCAAGATTTATGGACTATTGTAATGAGCATGGTTTAAGTCATAATTTTTCCGCACCTAGAACACCACAACAAAATGGTGTGGTTGAACGTAAAAATAGAACCTTAGAGGAAATGGCTAGAACCATGTTAATAGCTAGTGGTCTACCTAGAAACTTTTGGGCCGAAGCCGTTAATACTGCATGCTATATATTAAATCGTGTATTAATAAGACCGACCACTTCTAAAACCCCCTACGAACTATTTAAAGGAATTAAACCTAATATTTCATATTTTCGAGTCTTTGGATGTTGATGTTTTGTGCATGTTAGGTAAATTCGATGAAAGAAGTGATGAAGCAGTATTTCTTGGCTATTCATCTCACAGTTAGCTTATAGAGTTTATAATAAGAAAACTATGTGTGTTGAGGAATCTGTTCACATTATATTTGATGAAACTAACTTTATGACAAGTGAACAAGAAACAGGTGATTTTAAAATAGGTCTTGTTAATCTGGACGATGAAGAAAATATACAAAAGGAGCAACATCAAGAAGAACAACAACAGGTTCAGAATGCTGAACCAAATCAAGAACAGGAACCACAGGCAGAACTGGAACATCCTGCAGTTCCTAATCCAGATATCCCTAGAGAAGTTCAAGAAGAAAGAATTGATGCTGAGCCAAATCAGAATCAAGTCAGTGAGCCTGCTTCCACATCTGTCTCCACCAGAGACTTTGTTCCAAAATCGTGGAAACACCAAAAGTCACATCCACTAGACTTGATCCAAAGGGATATGAGCAAAGGTATACAAACTAGGTCCCAAATGAGAAACTTTTGTACACACTTTGCCTTTCTATCAGCAATGGAACCCAAGAATCATGAAGAAGCATTACAACATTCAGATTGGGTGGTTGCAATGCAAGATGAATTAAATGAGTTTTAAAGGAAGAAAGTATGACATTTGGAACCCAAACCCAAGAACAAAAAGATAATTGGGTTAAAATGGGTATTTAGGAACAAGCTGGACGAGCATGGCACAATTGTCAGAAATAAAGCAAGGTTGGTGGTAAAAGGATACAATCAACAGGAAGGTATTGACTATACTGAAACGTTTGCTCCCGTAGCTAGATTAGAAGCTATAAGAATTCTTATTTCCTTTCCTGCTTTCATGAATTTTAAATTATATCAAATGGACGTGAAATGTGCATTCTTAAATGGGTTTCTAGAAGAAGAAGTATTTGTGGAATAGCCACCTGGCATTGAAAATCCATTTTCTCCGGATCACGTCTACAAGCTTGATAAAGCTCTTTATGGGCTAAAACAAGCACCTAGACAATGGTACGAGAGATTATCTAAATATTTGATTGAAAACAAGTTCATAATAGGTAAAATTGACAAAACCTTATTCTTTAAGAATAAAGGTTCAGATATTTTAGTTGTTCAAATATATGTTGATGATATTATTTTTGGTGCTACTAATGAATCGTTATGTAAGGAATAATTTGCTGACCTAATGAGTATTGAATTCGAAATGAGTATGATGGGAGAATTAAATTTCTTCCTTGGTTTGCAAATTAAACAAACTGCTAACAGTATTTTTATTCATCAACAAAAATACATAAAAGAACTTCTAAAGAAATATGGACTAGATAATGCTAAGACAAACCAAACACCTATGACCACTAACATTAGACTAGATGAAAACTCTAACGAAATTAGTGTTGACCAAACAATGTATAGAGGCATGATAGGATCACTAGTATACTTAACTGCTAGTAAACCCGATGTATCCTTTAGTGTTGGTTTGTTGCTAGATTTCAATCAAATCCTAAAGAATCACATCATACGGCAGTAAAAAGAATTCTAAGATATTTAAAGGGAACAGATGACTTATCCCTATTTTATCCTAAAAGTGATGTCTATGACTTGAAAGGGTATAGTGATGCATATTATGCATGTAATCTTGTGAATAGAAAAAGCACATCAGGAATGGTACAGTTTCTTGGATCCTGTTTGGTATCATGGAGTTCCAAGAAATAGAACACAGTAGCTTTATGTACTGCAGAAGCTGAATATGTAGCAGCAGCAGCCTGCTGTTCCCAAATGCTGTGGATTAAACAACAGCTAAGAGATTTTTGTATTAAACTTGAATGTGTTCCCATTTATTATGATAATACTAGTGCCATTTGCATTTCTAAAGATCTAGTGCATTATTCTAGAGTTAAACATATTCATATTAGGCATCATTTTCTTAAGAATAATGTTGAGCATAAAAATATTATTGTTAAACATGTCAATACTAGTGATCAAGTTGCAGATATCACGACTAAACCGCTTCCAAGGGAACAATTCGAAAAGATGAGGTTGGAGCTAGGTATTATCAAGATTCACTAAAGTTTAATGCTAGCATTCCTCCTCTAAACAACGAGAAAATTGGAAGGGTTAGATTAACCACAACAACCAAGATTGAACATTCAATCATTGCGAGATTTAGGTATGCATCTATTTAAGTATGTGTCATAAACTTTATCTTGATTGCTTGCTTAAACTGAATAGACCTAGTAGCATAATTTATTTTATATTATTATATTAGTCACATATTATAAATTTTTTTTTTCAAAAATCACAAAAAATTATTTTATTTTTCCACAAATTCCAGCATTTCATTTTATTTTATTTTATTCCGGTGAGCCAACTTAATTTAAGAAATGGAAGACGGATCATCAAGGTGTTTCGGAAATTAGTCGACTAAATCGATATATTCAACGAACTAAGCTTTAAAGAATTAATGACTGCTCATTACACTTCCTAAAACTGTCAAAAGGGAAGTAGTACAAACTCTTGATTACACGTCCCTTCACACCTTTATAACCCCTACACTCCAATGTCACATTCATCATACATAACCTACTATACTTGTACTACTCCTTACCGTCAACTCCCTTCATATTTTACCTCTTTCTAAATCCCTAATCCTTATCCTCTCTACATCATAAAAACACCAAAATCCTCTTCATCCAGCAAGAAGATGCCAAAATCTTCACAACCCAAACCTTTACAAGTCATCTACCCAGATATATCACCTTCATCATCCCAAGAACCACCGAAAACCAACACCCCAAAATCGCCAATGCATGTCGGAGTTAAAAGAACTCGTTCTACCCCAAAAGGTGCATCTTCATCCAAACCACCGAAAAATATCAAGCGAGTATATCCCGACAGCGCTGAAGAAGTGGCGAAGGAAATGTCAGTTGGATTCGGGCTAGAAAAATATTGGTATGACTCTACATCTTTTCCCCAATTGCATGCAATTTTACAAAATCAGGGGTGGGAAAAACTGATGTACGATCACTCATGCAACCCAATCTACCCTGATCTGCTCAAGTATTGTTAAAGAAATAAAAATTGAATTTAATAGCTTGATGATTGGTGAATGGTTTGATATCCCTGCCGTTGGATTTGATACTTATTATGTGGGTTCTAAGATTGTGTTTTCGGGTATTACGGAGAAAACAGTTTTAAAATTTCTTGGTCAAGATGATAAAAAACGCTTCAGTCACATGTCACAGTCTCCACTTCATAAATTACTTTACAATATTGCTCGTCGATTTATTTTACCCCGCAATTCCAAGCAGAGTGAAGTCAATCTTCGTGATGCCACATTAATTTATTGTATGGCTAATCATATAAAAATAAATTTTTCGTCGATGATGGTTTCACACTTGTCTGAATGTATTGAAAAGGGTCTCATGGTTGGGTATGGAGGTTTGTTAACAAATATTTTTAGGAAGTTTGGTGTACCTTTGGAGGGTCTTCATTTTCCCATGAGCGCTAATAATCAAATAGGCGCAAAGTGTCTTAAAAATTTACACTTAAATTTGAATGAAAAGGGAATTTTGGAGGACCTCATTGAGATTGAGGAAGATAGTTTTGATGAACAGAAGCAGGAGGTAGAAAAAGAAATTGAAGAACAGGAGGAAGAAGGAAAAACAGAAGAAGAAGAAGAAGGAAAGGAGAAGAAAGAAAAAGAAAAGGAGGGTCAAGGTGTTGTTCCCTCTGCCAGTACTGAGAAGGCAGAGGCGAATAAGGAACAGGAGGACGCTTGTTGTGAGGGGGAAGCATCAAGGGAAGAACTTGAGGGGGTTGACTCCAGTGATAGTTCAGGTGATGAGGAGGTAGCGAAACCGGTTAAGGAAGATCCACAGGTCACTCCTAGGAAGAGTAAGAGGCTTGCTTCTAAACTCTCGGTTAGTAAGGATGAAGAAACATCTACTCTCCCCACTAAGCAAACAACCGATGCCCCATCCTCACCACAACCAGTGTCTCATATGCCATATCCACCACCATCACCAATAGCAACTTCACCACCACCATTTACCTCACAACCATCGCCTACACACACTGGTTTTGATAGGCATCCCTCACCTTTTCCAACTACACCAATTGAACTTCTTCTTACAAAGTTTGATACCTTGCAGTCCCTCTTCTATGCATTTCAAAGTGAAGTCCGTGTCTCACTCACCTCTCTTGCTAATCAGCTGTCCTAGATGGAATCACGTCTTGGTGCAAAGCTTGATACGGTTGAAGTGCAGACGGAAGATGTTGATAAAGAGACTGCCACCTGATCCCTTCTTCTGAATATGTAATATTTGATAGTTTGTTGGCCCCACCTTATGTTTGTATTAACTAAACAATATTTTATTTTGCTTTTCTTTGAAGTACCAGCTGGGGTACGCAACAATTGTTTTCCTATGCTATTAACTAACTATGCTACTATCTTTAATTTACCATCCTTAATTTCCTATCCTTCATTCTCTATATCTTATGGTCTATGATGTTTATTGCGTGCATTTCTTGATTCTTGTTTAGGCATTTACTTACTTAGTTTGCTGCTTACTTTCTTAATTTGTCTAATACTTGCCTTAGAGCTGTGGCTTGATGAAATCCCTACTTTTTGATTGATGTCAAAAGGGGGAAGAAAGGCAACAAACTTTAAGATGCGTCTTGTGAATGCTATGCTTTTACTTAGTCTTCGTTTGTTTCTCTGTTTGTTAAAAGATTTTACATGGTTTTTGTTTTTCTTGTTTAAGGATCATGTTACTGCTTAGTATGCTTAAGCTTAGATTAGGATTATGGATTAAGCTTTGATTTTGGACTCGACTGCATCTACTGTTTTTTATTATTTATGGGATAAGTTGTTTGACTTAAATTCGTACAACTTCATAGTATTGAAGTTCTTAAACTATTGTGTTTCTTAATTTATATATTTATTAATTTATACGTTTATTAATTTTTATGTTTTGTTTTGTTTAAATTTTAATTTATACTTAATTTTGAAAACTTAAGTCATGTCTAACCACAAGATTTTTGATAAGTTTTTAAAATTTAATTTATTAGAGTAATATGCTTGCTTAAAAGTTTAGTAAATTATTTGTAATGATTTGATTTACTAAATATGTTTGAACTTGTGTTAATCTCTAGCATGTTCAAAGTTATATGTGTTACTCTATATTTTACTTAAGTTTGTTTATAAAGTTTGCCATCATCAAAAAGGGGGAATTTGTTGGCCCATTTGGTTTTGATGATGACTTAAACTTTTATAAACAAACAAATTATTTTTGAGATTGTTTTGATAGGTCATATATCCGATTATTAAAGATCGTCGATAGCACCTAAGAAGTTGTGGAAGAACATTACAAGTCTACGTCATATGCTAGAAGTCATGGAACAGTTCCAGATTGGTCAAAATCGAAGACTGTCCAAACGGAGACAACACGGTGTTCCCAACGCAACTGGTCAGAGAAAAGGTCAACGAGATATTAATAAGGAAATAAATTTTTATTTTTATTTTTCATTTTATTTAGTTGTACGGGTGAAAAAACTAGTTAGCATAAGGATTTAAATTGGCAATTAAATAACTAACACTTAAAAGAATTAATATTTTAAGATCCTAAATTATCTCCTTAACAATATGATTTTATCTATTTTTAGCTAAAAGACAAAGGTTACTTGGAGTAACTCCCAAGTATTCTTACCCATCTTTCCCACGTTTATTGCCTACTACTCCCACATCATTAGATCATGGGTTTATGGCTAAACCTAATTCTTATGGGTATATAAATGGAATTTTCATAACCGGCAAAAATTGGAGAGAGACACATTCACGTAAAAATTTATCTAGTGCCCATGAAAGATTTCGTGAGTTCTAAATCAAGAAGAGGAAAATTTTAATTGCTTTTAATTTCCAATTAATCCATTAAATATTTCCTTGTGCTATTCATAGTTTTTACATCCATTTTGAGAATTCTTTTTGTACGATTTTTATTGAGTGTGTAAACTTAGACTTAGGGAAGTCTAAGGGGGAATTTAGAGAATCTTGTGTAAAGAGAGAAGAGAAGTGAGAAGGAGAATTCGACAAGGAGAAGTATAATAGGCCTAGAGAAGAGAAGAGGAAATTTTATGTAATAAGAAGTGTAATTACATAAAATATTAATAAGAGAAATTGACATCCCAAGTGGGTCGTGGCTTTCTTTCTTTAAGGCCAAGAAAGTTTTTCACGTTAAATCTTTGAGTTCTTTGTATTTTCTCTTTATTGCTTTAAGTATTTTTTATTAAATAATTCCGCAAGAAACAGGGCGAAAAATACTACTAAGGGCGACACAACAATTCACCCCCCCCTCTTGTTGCGTTTTTCATCTCTAAAGTGTTTCTACAAGCCTTATCCATATTCTTGTTTTTGATTTTGCTCATCATCAGGATTTCTCCTGGAAAACTGGGCTCATCAATGCTACGAGGGAGAAAATTAAACAGCCTGGTCTTAATCTCTCGAGCATACGGGCACTCAAACAGAAGGTGATGGGCCGATTCAATTGACCAATTGCACATGACAAAATTTCATCTGAAAAATTGATCCATTTCCCAATTCTCTCCTTTGTAGCCAATCTGTTTTGAATCGCAAGCCATATGATGAACCTTGCACTGGAACTAGCAATATTCTTGATCATAATGTTCCCCCAACTTACTTTGGGCACTTCAGCAATCAGCATCTCATAGACCCTTCCAATAGTGAACGTGTTCCCTTTTGTTATGGCCTCCCTACCCCCTAATCTCTCCACAAGGTCTCTTTGCTTGATGATCTTCTTGAAGCTCCATGAAGCATTGATAGAGGGCCTGACTTCGTAGAGCTCTTGTGCCTTCATATAGTAGCTATGAACCCATTTTACCCACAGATTCTCCTTTTTTTGAGCCCGGTTTCACAAGTGCTTGAGTATCACAGCTTTGTTCCACAACTACATATCTCTTAGGTTTAGCCCCCCTTTAGAAAAGGGTAAAACCATTTGCTTCCAGGACACGACAGCTTTCCTAGATAAACCTTCTTTCCCTGTCCAAATGAATGACCTACACACACTCTCCACCATCTTGTTCAACTTTTTCGGGATGCAAAAGATTTGGGCCCAGAAGTTCTGCATTCCCCTGATAACACTGCGAAAAAGTTGGATTCTCCAGGCATAAGAGAGCAACCGAGATGACCAGAAGCCTATTCTCCCAATAAGTTTATCAACTAAGGGTATACAGTCTCTCGCATTGAGCTTCTTGGAGTGAAGGGGAACCCCCAGATAACGAAACGGGAAACTCCCCTCTTCCATGTAAAGGAAAAGCAAAATCCTCTCCTTGCTCTGCTTATCAACCCCAGAGACATAAACATTACTTTTACTGGTGTTGGCTTCTAGGCCGGAGGCCTTGGAAAAACAATGAAAAGTACGCATCATGCTTTGGACTGAGGTGATATCAGCTCTGCAAAACATGAGGAGATCATCTACAAAAAGAAGGTCAGTAATGTTGGCACTTCTGCATTTGGGGTGGAAATGGAATCTCGAGAAGTCATACTGCTTGTGCATCAGTCTAGAAAGGTACTCCATAGCAATGGCTAAGAGGTACAAGGAAATAGGATCCCCTAGCACAACTATTTCTTAGCATTGAACGACTTCATAGGTAATCCATTTACAAGGATAGAGAATGAAACTGTGATGATGCAAGGCTTGATCCAATCCACGAACCTACGAGGAAACCCCATCTCTTCCATAACGATGAACAGAAAGGTCCAGGTAATAAAGTCATAGGCTTTCTTAAGATCCATCTTGATCATACATCTCAGATTATTTTTTTTCCTAGTGTAACCTTTGATGAGCTCCGCTGCTAGTAATATGTTGTCTGCCATCTGCCTCCCCCCAAGGATCCTAAAGATAATTTTTTAAATAACAGTGCAGCAGGCAATAGGTCTGAAGTCCCCGACTTTGCTAGCATTTGTAGTCATTGGGATCAGAGTAACTGAGGTGCAGTTGTGGGGGGGGGGGGGGGGGGGGGAAGAGAAGCTGATTGTTGAAGAAATCTTTGATTGCAGTAATCAGGTCCTCCTTGATGATGTCTCAAGTCCTCTTAAAAGAAGCACGCATTAAACCCATCGATACCAGTAGCTTTGTTGTCATTCATCCCAAATAAAGCCTCCTTAATTTCCTCTTCACTCAATTCCTTAATTAACATCTAGTTGTTGGTGATGTCAATCTGGGGGTCATTTCTCATAATGCTGATCATCATACCCTCCTTGTTCTGAGAAATATCTATTAGTAGCCTGTCTCTCCTTGATTGTAGCATGAAAATAGGCGGAGTTTTCATCCCCACTTCTGATCAAGTTGATTCTGGCTTTTTGGAGAAGAGCTTTGTCTTCAATTTTCCTCCATTTTCTCACTTGGATGGTTGCTTATTCTTTCTCCTGCTGATGGTATTCTTCATTCATGGGGTTAGACTTTAAATTGGTTTGGACTTTATCCAGGGTCTCCTCCCAGTTTTTGATTTTATCTTTAATCCCTAACGTTTTTCATCTTGTGCCAGAGCCTCCGCAGCCCTACCCCTTTTACATCAATCTTCCAAGCATCCCCTACCACCTTGAGGAACTCCTGATGATCACATAAGTAGTTAAAGAACTGAAACGATTTGCTTTGAATTTGTTCATATATATATATATATATATATATATATATATATATATATATATATATATATATATATATATATATATATATATATATATATATATATATATATATATATATATCTATATATATATATATATAGATTTAGGATCAAATGAGAAGGGGTCTCAAAATGAGAAGGCTGAGAAGGAATCTCATCCGTCTAGATCAAATATCAATGGTCTGGATTAGTTAGCTCCTTGCACGCGGTTTATAAGCTCCTTGCACGCGGTTCAACATATTTTTTTACCCAGTTTTTTACATTTTATAAAGATACTATGTTCTTAGAAAAAGATACTATGTTATGAATAGGGGTTACTATGATTATGTATAGTTACTGTCTTCTCTTAATCTATACAAAAACATCGTAACTTTTTTAATCAAACATAGTAACCTTTAATCATAACATAGTATCATTTTCTAATAACATAGT